>JAJPUD010001559.1:232347-256569 GCA_023553655.1 Myrmecobius fasciatus | reverse complement strand
TTTTCTGATAAGATAGTTCACATTTTCTTCAGTTTTTTCATTTTAAAAAAAATTTTATTTCATTGTTTCTTGATGTCTGATAGAGTTATTAGCTTTCATTTGCCCACCTCAGGGTTTTTTTTTTTTTTTTTTTTGGCTTTTTGCTGAGGCAATTGAGGTTAAGTGACTTGCCTAGGGTCACACAGCTAGGGAATGTTACCGGATTTGAACTCAGGTCCTCCTGACTTCAGGGCCGGTGCTCTATTCACTGCGCCACCTAGCTGCCTCCACCTCAGTTTTTTTAAGCAATTTTCTTTAGTAAATTTTTGTGCCTCTTTTACCATTAGGCCAGTTCTGTTTTTTAAGATTTATTTTCTTTAGTCTTTTACCTCTTTGTGCTTCATTTACCAAGCTATTCATTTTCTTTCTCATAATTTTCTTGCATCACTCTCCCAAATTTTTTTCCTGGCTTCCCATCTCTTCCTTTAACTTTTCTAGAAATTCTTGTCAGATTTGGATTCAGTTAGCATTTTTCTTTGAGGCTTTATTTGTAGCCATTTTCACATTGTTGTCTTTTCTGAATTTATAGCTTGCTCTTCCCTGCCACCAAGTAGCTTTTTATGGCCAGTTTATTGTTCTTGGTGGTGGTGGTGGGTTTTTTGCTCATTTTTGGCCTATTTATTAACTTTAAACTTTATGTTGAAGTTGGGCTCTGTAATTTCAGAAAAGCCTGGAAGGCTCATATGAACTGATGCTGAGTGAAGTGAGCAGAATTAGGAGGACATTGTACACAATAACAGCAAGATTATGTAATCTCTGATAGACTTAGCTCTTCTCAACAATACAACAAAACAATTCAGTTCCAAAGACTTGGGATGGAAAATGCCATCTGCATCCAGAGGAAATTATGGACACAGAATGCAGATTGAACCATACTATTTTCACCTTTTTTGGGGGGGAAATGGTGGTGGTTTGCTTTTTCTTTATTGTAGCTTTTCCTTTTTGTTCTCATGTTTTCTTTCTTTCCTTCTTTTTTTTTTTTTCTTGAGGCAATTGGGGTTAAATGACTTGCCTAGGGTCATACAGCTAGGAAGTATTAAGTGTCTGAGGTCAGATTTGAACTCAGGTCTTCCTGGTTGATGATGCTCTATCCACTGCATCACCTAGCTGCTACTCATGTTTCTTTTACAATGTGACTGACATGGAAATATGTTTAAAATGATTGTACAAAAAATCTATATCACATTGCTTGCTGTCTTGGGGAGGGGAGAGGTAGAGGAGTAGAGAGAGAAAAATTTGGAAGTCATGTATTCTGTATTTTTTAGATATTCTATTTTCATATTTTCTTTAAGAATAGCTTTTTTCCTCCCCAAAAATTGTTTTTCATATTAGATATTTCATGTTCTTTCACCTTTGCTGCCTTCAATATTTCTTTAATTATTGAATGCTTATTTACCCTTTTTTTTTTTTTTTTTTGCTAAGTTTTCCAGCATCTGTTCTAAGTCATCAATTTTTCCTTTTGGTGTTTTGAAATTAATAACCAATTTCATTCCTTTTTTCCTTCATTTATTAGATGTTCTAACCACTTAAGAGTTTCTATGGTCATTTTTCTCTCTTTACTGGGGTCATTGTTGAAGGTATTACAAAATTAACTTCACCTGGAGTTCTCTGTAGATTTCTTTTAACCCTTATGATATTGGGCTCATTTTTTGTTTGTTCATTTTCCTTCATTTTCTTTGTTATTTTTTTTCTATGGGGGCTTAACTCATGAATTCTACGTGTTTAGGGGCAGAGATATTTAGTTGAATGGAGTTTAGAAACAGGGAAGAAATTATTTTTGGGTGGTTGGTGCAGGCCCTGACTGGGAAATTTGACCCACCTGCTAAGAATCTTTTTCCTGTGTTCAGATTCACTGTGCCATGAAGCTTGGAGCATAGAGAATTGGCTCTTCCCTTGAAGACTAAATTGTAGGAGTTTTTCTTCTTTCTCTTATTTTTGGTCTTATTTTTACTTTATTCAGTGCATTTATTACTATTTTGAGATTTCCTTACATCCTATTTCCTATGGAATTTGCTCCTTCTGTCAAGTCTCTTTCTCATTTTCTTTTTCTTTTTTTTTTTGTTTAATCTTAATAGCTTTTTATTTTCAAAATACATACAAAAATAATTTTCAGCATTCACCTTTGCAAAACCCTGTATTCCAAATTTTTCTTCTGATCATTTCTTATAGAACAATAATATTCCATAACATACATATAGCATAATTTATTTAGTCATTGTCCAACTGATGGGCATCCACTCAATTTTTAGTTTCTTGCCCCTACAAAAAAGGGCTGTCACAAACATATTTGCATATGTGGGTCCTTTCCTCCTTTTAATGATCTCTTTGGGATACAGACTCAGTAGAGACATAGTTGAATGAAAGAGTATGCAAGCTTGATAGCCCTCGGGGCATAATTCTAAATTGTTCTCCAGAATGATTGGATCAGTTCACAACTCCACCAACAATGTATTAGTATCCCAGTTTTCCTACATCCCCTCCAGCATTTATCCTTATCTTTTCCTGTCATTTTACCAATCTGAGAGGTGTGTAGTGGTATCTCTCCCCAAGACAGCAAGCAATTTGATATAGATTATACATGTACAATTATGTTAAACATATTTTGATAGTAGTCATGTTGTAAGAAAAAAAATTTCTGTTCTTTCTTTTAAACATTATCCATATTTTTCCCCTTTTGCATAAATGTGTCTCAGATGATGAATTTTCTTTTCTCTCTACACATTCTCTGGGTGATTTTTTGTTTTAAATTTTGCTCTTCTGTGCAGACAACTCTCAGAACTACATATTTACTCTTCATCTCTCTTTTTGAGCTCTTGTCCTGCATCACCAATTGCTAGATATCTCTATCTTTATATCCTGTAAGCAGATTTTTAACTTATCCAAAACAGAATTTTTCTTTCTAATTTCCCCTTTTTTTAACTTACATATTTCTTTCAAAAATACCACCATTTTGGCACAGCTAGATTATGCTATGGTTAGAGCACCAGTCCTGGAGTCAGGTGGCCCTGAGTCCAAATCCAGCTTTAGACACTTAAGCTTACAAGCTGTGTGACCCTGGGCAAGTCATTTAACCCCAATTGCTTCTCAAAAACAAAGGAACAAAAGTACCACTATTTTTCTGGACTTGGAAATAGAAGACCTTGGTTCAAATCTCACCTCAGACACTAGTTTTGTGAGTCTGGCCAAGTCACTTAACTACTTCCAACCTTAGTTTGCTCATCTTTAAAATAGGGATAATAATAGCACTTCTCTTATAGAGCTGTCATGAAGATCAATTAAAATAATACTTGTAAAGCATTACGCAAACCTTAAAACTCTAAAACAATATTATTATTGTTTTTATTACTCCACGTTCACAACATTGACAATCATTCTTGTCTCTGTTCAGTTTTCACTCTCCCCAGTATTAGTTCCCAGTTCTTTCTATTTTTACGTACACAACATTTCAGATCCATCCCCTCCTCTCTGTTCATAAAACTACCACTCCAAGTCAGGTCTTAATCCTTGTCTATAAAATCCTTGAGGATAAGGATTGTGTCATTTTTTTTAATCCCCAATACTTAGCTTGACACATCTAGGCACCTAATATTTGTTGGTTGATTGATAGCCTTCTGATTGATCTTTCTGCATGATAGTTTCTTCCTTTCCATTCCATCCTTCTTACAACAGCAAATATTGATATTCTTAGAGTGAAAGTCTTACTTTATTATTCCCTTGCTTAAAAAGCTTCAGTGACTTTGTATTTCCTCAAGGATAAAATTTGAATTCTTCTCTTTAACATTTGAAGTGCCTGCCTATATTTCGAAACTTATTACACATTAATCATTAATCAGTTCAATTCAGTTATTTAAAATCCTACTTTCTATTATGAGGCGTTATGCTTGGACTGTGAATAGAAAGACAACAATAAAGCAATCCCTGCCCTCAGTGAGTTTGTACCCTCTAAAGGATTGGGGGATTGGGAAGAACATACACATAAATATAAACTTAATTTCTAGTGTAGAAAATGCTAATGATAATCCATAAAGGTCACTTGTAAGTGAAGGTACTTGATTTAAGCCTTGAAGAGAACTGAGAGGAAAACATTCCAGAATAGTTGGAAAATGTGGGGGGAGGGGGGGAAGCAGGTTAGGCCACTTTGGATCTTAGCATATCTGAGTGTGTTGAACCAGGAAAAGATGAAGGAGCTAGACTGTAAATGTTTTATACACACACACACACACACACACATCTTAGAGACAAAAAGGAGTCACTGAAGCTTCTCAAAAAGGGAGTGACAGAACTGTGTTTTAGAAATATCAGTTTGTTAACTGCAGGGTGGATTGAGTAGCATTTGTGGCACTGAATTCAGGACCTAAATTAGTTGAAATACTTTAATATTTCAGGTGAGAGGTAATGAAGGATTGATCCCTGTGGTGGTGATTAGAGAAGGAGTTGGATATGAAAGATGTTGTGAAGGTATAATCTATAAGATCATTTTATGGAAAAGGAAACTGACCAGCAGAGGTTAAGTATTATGGCAAATGACAAATTATTGGATATGGAAAGTTAGAAATGGTAAGGAAAGGTTGTCTCCTAGGTTCTGAACCTGCCTGGGTAACTGGGAAAATGGTAATATATGTATATATAAATTTTTTTTTTTTTTTTTTTTGCTGAGGCATTTGGGGTTAAATAACATGCCCAAGGTCACATCCCTAGGAAGTGTTAAAATGGTAATATACTTAACAGAATTATAGAGGAAGTTATAGGAGTAATAGTTGTAATAACAAATCAGCTTATTCCCTCCTGTGCATGTTAAATTCCTACCAAAATGGCTTACCATCTCCCCATAAGTTATACAAGCATTTCATCTGCCTTCTTGCTTTTATGTGTTTTGTTCTTTATAGTCTGTAATGTTTATCTCTTCTTGGAATTTCTGGTCCTGTTTAAGGATGAAAGCTTATGTGCCGAATCACCATTACTCAGTGCTTCCCTGATTTTTAAAAAAATTTATTTTGTAATTACTATTTTGTGCATGTGTTATTTTTCCCCTAGATGAATGTAAGCTCCATATGAGTTGAAACATTTTGTTTTTTTATCCAGAGTGCTTGGCACATAGGAGGCACTTAATGCTTGCTAAATTGAATTGAGCCTCTATGGTTAGAGGGCATGATCTGGATGAGGATCAGCAAAAGAGACTGAGGAGAGGTTAGATAGGTGGGAGGAAAATCAGAAGAGAATAGGAGCCATTCATCACCTAGTATCAGATTCTATAGAATGGTCAAGTAGCATGAAAACTAAGAGATAAGCCTTGGTAAGGCTACTTCATGTGAAGGAGAGGTAAGGGAAGAGAGTGACAGAAGGCACCTGAGTGGTAGGAGAAGAGGAAGTTTATAGAGAACAGCCTTTTTTTTTTTTTTTTTTTTTTTGTAAAATATAAGACAAGAATGTCAGCTCAGAGGGAAGGGTAAGGGGTAACCAAGTGAAGGGTTGAAAAAGGTTTGGAAGAGTTACTGTGGAGAATAGGATAGTGAATTGGTATTTTTTAAAATGTAGAAAATTGTGTACCAAAGCAAGGAGGTGGGAACAAGAAGGCCACTTTGGCAGGAAGGTAGATTATGTGAACAGAAGTAAAGTTTAGTAAGCCTGGAAAAGTGATCTAGAATTAGATTGTGAATGGGGTTATTTTTCATTGTTTTTTTTTTTGTTTTTGTTTTTGTTTTAAACAGGAACAATTTAATTATTTAACTTTGACATCCAACTCCTATAAGAAACTTCTACAGATTTTTAAGAGCAACCAATATCCAAAACTGTAAAAGTGAAACCACATTTTATTAAAAAAGGGAATAACAGATTTTAAATGTGAAATATCCTTACTGAGTTGAATATCACTAAATATCCATTTGGGGCCTCTTCCCATAGTCTCTCCTTGTTGCTGGGTTTTTTTTCTGCCTTTGTCAAATCTTTAAGATTTTTCTTAAATAGAAAAAGAGGTGTCTGTTTCATAAAGTAAAGATGGCACTTATCAGAAGGGTCAGGGGAGCTATAAACCAGACATTACTAATTAATGAAAAAGCATTTATTGAGCTATTCCTACTAAGATCCAAGTGCTGTGCATAGCACTGGCATAACAACTAGAGAAGGACAGTCTATGGTCAAGTTCACACTTGGGGGGGAAACCAACATTTTAAGAGAGTTCAACCCATGGGCAAATGAAAAGACTTTTAAAAATCCTAAGCCTAAATTATAAGAATGCACCAGATGGGCCAATTGCACTCAGGCAGGAATCTTTAGATTGTTAGTAAAACTGTAGGGCATACAAGCAGGGAAGGTGGTAAAGCCAGGAAGCCATTTGAAAGCAGTGTCAGGGCATATGGCAAGGTTTATTCTACAATCCCTAGTACATGAAGGAAAAGTTGATGATTCCCGTTAACCAAAGGGATGTGGGCAGTCAAGAAGTCTGGATTGGTTTCTAGGAAATCCTGGGCAAGAGTTGAGTAAGTCAGAGTTTAATTGGATCTGAGAGGAAGATATTTGCCTTTTCTTTATTAGTGGTACATGTGAATGATTTCTGCAGTTGCTTATAATGTATATTTCTTTTTTATTTGTATTATTAAGAAATAAAAATTGCACATGTTAAAACTGGGGAGGAGAGAGGGAAGCATGAAGAAAATAGCCAAAGATAGTCATGGAATAACAGCTAGCTCCAAGACAAAGAGGAAAAAAGGTAGAGACAAAATGATTTGGAGATTATATTGTAGGGTCAAACAGAGTGACACTTTAAATTCCAACATTTGCAAGTATTAAGTCTCCTCACTTCTTTCTAGTTGCTTCTCTTTCTTGTCTTTGAGTTTCAGCATTGCCTTCAACTTTTGAACAAGCAGGAATGTACTTCCATTCAACATTCATGTCTTGTCATATTATCCAGCTTTAATGAGTTGGTCTCTGAGAACAACATCTTTATTTTGACTTGTTTTCTAGCCATTTTCTTTCTAGTTGTTAATCCAGCCATTTATAGCTTTGGTGACAGGTTGGCTATTTTGCACACAATGAATTTTTTAAATTTTGGGGCCTTTACTTGCTAATTCTCTTAGGCAGATGCTTCCAATAATGCTCTTTGGTTTGTCTGTCCTCCAGATTTATGTACCAGTTTATGTTTAGATCTTGGTGTGGTCCCCAGCAATCACCAATACTTCCTTTTACCCCCTTTCCTATTATTTTTGCTGGCACCCTTGATACACAATGTTAGGTTCTGATCCCTGGTTGCTTTTACTGACTTCCAGAGCCTCTAGTTTGCCATCCATAGTCATAGCTCCTGAGCCCTGAGGATTGTGTTTCCATCTCATTTCCAGTTGTATATCATCAGTGCCAGATTGGGAGCATAGCTAGTAAGTGCCACTGTATATCTTTAGATGGGGTAATCTCTGAGATGCAGTGGAGGAAGCGTGGAACTTTGCAGAGAGAAAGGTATGTTGAAAGGAAAATTCTTCATTGGGGTTTTCATCCTCAGAACAAAGAGAATCAAAAGGATTTTATTATAAGTATATCGAGGTAGCAACACATTGATGGGTTTTAAATACCAGAGGAGCTTATATTTTATTCTGGAGAAAATAGGAAGCCACAAAAGGTTTTTGAATCAGGGCATGACATATCTTCTTCTACATGCTTCTTTTCTTTGATTTGATTGCTCCTTCATTCACATGATGGCCAAATTGATATTCTTAAAACACAGGAATATTATATTGGCAGCTGTGTGAAGGATAAAATGGAGAGGAAAGGCACTTGAAGTAGTAAGTATAATCAGGAAATTATTTCACTTATCTGGCCAAGAGTTAATAAAGGCCTTAATTAGGCTATGAGTATAGGGAAGGGAGGAAATGGATGTGAGGAATCCTATGAAAGTGGCTTAGAAATGTATGTTTAATGGTTTTTATTTTGAGTTCATAATTACCCATAAATATGTTTTGCAAATAAAAATCTTTAAAAAAAAAATGAGTTCATAGAGCACCAAGTCTGGAATCCAGAGTACTTGAGTTCAAATTTGGCCTCAGATATTTACTAGTTAGTTCTATGACTTTCATCTGCAAAATGAGCTGGAGAAGAAAATGTAAAACCACTCCAGTATTTTTGCCAAGAAAACCCCAAATGGGGTTTTGAAGAGTTAGACATGACTGAAATGAATGAACTGCAACAAATAAAAACCACATGATTTCTTCCCTCTCTAACTAAGCAATGTAGATGGCACAAAGTAGAAGAAATGATATTAGGGTCAATGACAGGTTCACTAATCCAAAAGAGTAAAACCCACTAGGTTTATGGGACCAAATGTGGGGCCAGATGGAATTTAATAAGAATAAATGTAAATGCTATACTTGTATTTAAAAAAAAAATTATAAGTATGAGAGAGTAGAGGTATGCCTTGATAGTAATTTGTCTTAAACAAATCTGGAGGTTTTAATCCAATAATTATATATCTTAAAATTATATATTATATAACTTGAAAGTATTTATAAAAGCAAACAGAAAAAGCTATCCCTCTAGGATTTTCATATCTGTACTATTTGTCAAAACATCAAGTTTTGCTGTATTGATATTATACTTTAATGAATTAGATAAATAAGAATATGGAAAGTCCTCTTTCTCTTTGAAATATTGTAGGATGAAAGAAAAATCACCAAAACAATACTCACTGACTATATAAAATGCAAAGTGAATGAGATCAGATATTAAGGGTTAGGAGGAGGAAAGTTACCACATTTTTTGTGTTGAATTTCATTTATTCAATTGTAAATGGTTGCAAAAAAAAATTAATTGGTTATATTGATGGTTAGTGAGTCATTTGTAAATATAGAACTCATGCTTTTTTATTAAAGTTTTTTTATTTTCAAAACATATGCATAGATAATTTTTCAACATTGATCCTTGCATAGCCTTGTGTTCAAAATTTTCCTCCTTCTTCCCAGCCCCTCCCCTAGATGGCAAATAATCCAATATGTGTTATACATGTTAAAATATATGTTAAATCTAATACTTTAAGCATATTTGTACAATTATCTTCATGCTTATTTTTCAAGAGGAAAAAAAATATATTAGAAACCTTGTTGTTGTTTGTTCATCTAAACTCCTGAATTATGTTCATTGAGATTGCTCTCTTGATCAGAGAGGTCTAGAATATATGAAGAGGGCCAAAATATATTGTTCTTAGACTGATTACTTGATAGTTTTCAGTAGGGAACACTTTTACTTAAATATTGTAGAAATGATTATGTGCGTATAGTGTCTGAATATTTATAATACTTCAGTTCTTCCATTTTTTGATTGTGGAGAAACATTATATTATGCTAAATGAAAATTAACTCAACCCTTTAAGATAACATTTTAACATTCAAACTTGCCCCAGGCATCACATTTCTTTCTAATTCTAAATACATTTCTGTGTTTTCTGGAGGGAAGTTTTGATTTTGAAAGTTCTAGGAGCTCAGGTTTTAATTTTTTTTTTATGAAATATGTACTTAGAGAATATAATTCTGGGTACAAAAGAAGTTGTGGAAATTTATCTGTAGGACATTGAAGTTGCTATTTGTCATCTCTCAGTGCTTATTCTCTTTATAATTTTAGGTTCATGTATTGGACTGACTGGGGAGAAGTTCCAAAGATAGAACGTGCTGGAATGGATGGATCAAATCGTTTCATTATAATAAACACAGATATTTACTGGCCAAATGGATTAACTTTAGATTATGAGGAAGAAAAACTTTATTGGGCAGATGCAAAGCTTAATTTTATCCACAAATCAAATCTGGATGGAACTAATCGGTAAGAATTTTTAAATACATTTTTTATTATACTTGTTTTTAACCCTAAAATCTCAGTCACTGAAGCAAGGATAGGAAAATTTGAGATAGGAGAAAGATAGGCTTTTTGAAACTTTAAGGAAAGGAAGAACTTTTTACTTTTAATTGTATCCTTTGTTAAGAGGTCAAGGGCCAGGGATTGGGGGTATCCTTAAAACTAGAGACTAACGGGAATTGGTCCCTTCCTTCCCATCCCCCCCAGATCTTTAGCTTTTGGCATAGATGAATTGCTTTTGTATCCTATCTCTAGTTCATCTTTTTTTTGTTGCTTCATTTCCCTTTTGTCTTACATGTACATTGGTGTTGATAATAATTACATTTAAATAGTGCTGTGAAGTTTGTGTTGCTTTACACACAAATTTTTTTTTAATCACAAAAGCCTTATGAGATAGGAACTACAGCAGTTATCTCCATTTTAAAGATGAGAAAAGCAAGGCTATGAGAAGTTAAGTTACAGCCATTAAATGTCAGAAGTATTGGAGATAGTAAAGGCTCACTGCTGATGACAACTGACTTATAGGTCTGTAGAGGTGGGTGTATCATACTCACAAGCCAAGGGCTAAAAGTATAGTGAATGTACAAGTCATAAGGCCAAAAAAAAATAATAAGATGAAAAGATTGGGGAAAAAATTTAAGCTATATCCTGTCAAAAACAACTGATTTGGAAAACAGTTCAAGGAAAGATGACCCCAAACCCCATCTTGATATAATATTTTGTGAAATTACAAATGACAACTATCCAGAGCTAGTTAGAAACAGAGGTCAAAGTGGAGAGTGATCCAGTGGTTAGGTATTGAAAGAAACCCCAAATTGATCACTTAGCCAAAAGAAGAAAGAACAGAATCCAGATCTAAATAGTGTTGGTGAATTAAAGGTATCAAGAATAGATGATGATGAGTTATCAAATATTAAATCTTGAGCCTCTAATATTCCAAGTTTTCTGTATGCTTTCAGCCTATATAGACTCCCTTTTTTCATTAGAAGAAAAAATTAATTTTGTTGTTATTAAGCATCAATTAGAGATTGACTTTAAGATAGAGATATCAAGAGAATGTTTTGCAGAAATGGGCATGATAAAAGATGAAAATGCTAGGGACTTAAGAAAAGCAGTTGAGATTAAGAAGAAATGGCAAAAATACACAAGAACTATACAAGGAAGATCCAAACATCACTGATAACTGTAATGGTATGGTTACTGACCTAGAGCCAGACATCTCAGAGGATGAAGTAAAGTGGGCTTTAGGAAGCATTGCTAACAATTAGGCTGGTAAAGGTGATAGAATTCCTGTTGAGCTATTTAAAATCCTAAAAGATGATAATGTTTAAAAGCTTCATTCAATAAATCAGAAAATATGGAAAAAATCAACTGTGGCTTCTAGATGGGAAAAAGATCTGTTTGTGTCTCAGTCCTAAAGAAGGGTGATGCCAAAGAATAGTCAGATTACTAAACAATTGTGCTCATTTCACATGCCGTCAAGATTATGCTTTAGATTTTTTGCAAAATCGGTTTTGACAATATGTGAATCAAGAATTACCAGAAGAGCAGGTTGATTTTCAAATAGATAGAGGAACTAGAGACCAAATCATCAACATTCATGATATTATGGGGAAAGCAGAGAATTTTCAGAAAAACATCTACTTCTGCTTCGTTAAGTACATTAAAGCCCGTGACTGTGCGGATCACACAAAATATGACAAGTTCTCAAAGAGATGGGAGTACCAGCTCATCTTATCTCCTGAGGAACCAGTATGCAGGCCAAGAAGCAACAAGTAGAACCAAATATGGAACAACTGATTAGTTTAAGATTGGGAAAGGAATATAACAGTGCTGTGTATTATCATTATAATTTAACTCATGTGTAGAGTAAATCATGTGAAATGCCAGGATAGATGGATCAAAAGATAGAATTAAGATTGCCTGGAGAAATATCAATAATCTCAGATATGCAGATGATAACGCTATGACTGGAAGTGAATAATTAAGAAGCCTCTTGATGAGGGTGAAAGAGGAGAATGTAAAAGCTGTTTTGAAACAACATCAAAAATGTAAGATCTTGGCAACTGGTCTGTCACTTTCTTGCAAATAAATGGAGAAGAAATGGAATCAGTGTTAGTTTATATTCTTGGGCTCAAAGATTACGGCAGAAGATGACTGCAGCTATGAGATTAAAAAACATTGCTCTTTGGAAGGAAAGCAATAGCAAATCAGGAAAACATACCAAGAAATAAATTTCCTTGCTGATAAAGGTGTAGTCAGAACTATCGTTTTTCCAATGCAGTGTATGAGTTGAACTATAAGGAAAGCTGTACACCACAGAATTGATGCTTTTTAAATTGTGGTGTTAGAGAAGATTTTTGAGAGTCCCTTGGAGGATGGAGATCAAATCAGCCAGTACTTAAATTAAGGCTTTTCACTTGGAAGTTAGATACTGAAGCTTCAGCTTCAATATGTTGGCTACATAATGAGAAGATGGAACTTGTTAGAAAAGATTCTGATGTTGGGAAAAATTGAATTAAAAAAGAAAATAGGACAGCAGAGGATTTGATGATTAGTGTTATGGAAGCAATGAATATGAACTTGGATAGATTTTTAGAGAGAGTGGAGGATAGATAGACCTGGCATGTGATGGTCCATGGAATTACATAGTCAGATATAACTGAGTCACGAATAACAAAAAGGGTTTTACATTTTTTTCCCCCAATTTCCTTTTACATTTCTAATTTTGATACAACTATTCTTGATATAGCTGATTTCTGATTTTGAGGAAGGGGAGTAATTTTTCTTTCTAGATCCATTTCTGCTGAACTGAAGTCATTGGAAACAACTTTTATTGTTGAATTAAAACATTTTTTATCATTAAATTTTGTTTTAACTTTAAATGTTTTGGATTGTATGTGTTCAAATAATTATATGAACAGGACTTTATACTTATGAAAATTAAATTCAAGAATAAATTCCCAAGCCAAATTTTTAAAAACACTAAAAAAAACCAAAAACAACAACAAAATCCTTTAAAATGGCTGAGCAAAGTAACAACAAAAAGTGCTTTTTAAATAAAAGCAGTAGGTTTTAACTTTAATACGTTTATATTCTCATCATCCATTGTATTTAACATGAGTTATGAGTTTTTGTTGCTGTTTATTTTTGCCTTTGTTTACATGGTTATAATCAATGTACATGTTCTTTTGTTGTATTCACCTTGAATCATTTTAATTTTTTATTTCTTTCAGTGTAAGATAACTTATTTTCTAGAATAACTTCTAACTTCTTTCCAGATTTTTTTTTGCCTGTTTTATAATGATAGTTCTCCCTCCCACCCCCTATTCACTAATCTTATTATGGTATAAATTTGTAACAGGATTACCTAGGTTAAAGAGTGAGTTTTTAAAACTCTTTCAATATAATTGATTTTTTGGTAATCCTATATATTTTATTTTATGCATTTTAAATTATTCTAAGGAGTCCATAGGCTGCCAACAATGTTTGTGACACAAAATCCTTAACCCTTGTCCTAGAAACTAGCCTTCAGTGGGACCTACGTCAATTAGTCAGTCATTCAATAGGCATTTATTAATCACATCAGGCACTTTCCTAGATATCTTTAATATAAATACAAAGAATGATACAATCCTTACTCTCAAAGAGCTAACTTTTTAATGGCTAACCAGTAATCTCTTTTCATCCTCTGAATGAGTTTGCTTCAAATGAAAGAATGTATAGTAGTATGAGAACTCTCTATTATGCTGACTTCTGAATGAATATTGGACTCAGGGATTCCATGGACTTCCTGAATCCTTGAAATTGGTGAATCTGGTGCCTTTTGCTCCATTCTCTGGTTCTAGAATTTTGTGGTTTCTAGAACCCTTATGGAGTAGGACCAGACCTATTTTCCATCTTTTTGGTGAATGATGAAATAGTCTTTTGAATATTTTTTCATGAAAATAATCTTTTTTTAAACCATAGATAGTAGGTGGATTAAAGATACTTTTTTTTTTTTTTTTTTTTTTGCTTTATGTCAGATTTCTGTTACTGTTGCCATGGGAGCTTAGGTAATTTTGGTGAATGATTGTATTGTAGTAGTCAAATTATGATAAAGTAAGATTAAACTATTGTTATTTTTTTAATTATATCTAATAGACAGGCAGTGGTTAGAGGTTCTCTTCCACATCCCTTTGCCTTGACGTTGTTTGAAGACACACTATATTGGACTGACTGGAACACACATTCCATCTTGGCTTGTAATAAGTACACTGGGGAGGGGTTACGTGAAGTCCATTCTAATATCTTCTCTCCCATGGATATACATGCTTTTAACCAGCAGAGGCAGCCAAATGGTAAGTGAGCCATATTTTAAAACTGTAAATTGGAATTGATACAATGTCTGTCTTTTGTGAAAAATAATAAAAAGGGTAGCTAAATATGTTTTAAGATTAATGGCGTCAAACTGAAATAGAAATGGGCCATTACGTTGGGCTGCATATTGACTTAGAAAATCAAATCTTAACATTATCTGTGTTTTATTAGATTTTTAAAAATTACTTGGTGAAATTGTATTTTAATCATTTCTACAGCACTCAGGGGATTTGCAGCCTAATGTTTGATATGTCTTCCTTAAATTGTTCAGCATGATATATTTACTTCTTGGTATCTTCTGCTAGTTGCTGCCATATAGACTCTATGTCTCATTTCCAGCCCCCCTCCTTTTTTTTTTTAAGAGAAAAAAAAAAGAGAAAAGAGGAATGAGAATTGAGATGACCATATGCCAAGTTTCTAGGCAGTGATTCTCTTACACTATTTCTGTTTCTCCTCAGTGTTGAGACTTAAAAATTTTAAGCCAATTTTGTTAATGGGAATTCAGGCAGTGGATGTCAGTTGAGTAAGTTCATTGAATTACATACAGCTTTAACTCTTCCATGATGTGAGTAACTGGAAGGAAAAAAAAAGTCTCACTCTTATTCAGTTTGCCTTTAGTTGTGTTTGGTGACTTGCTTCCCCTTAATCTCCCTTCCCAATCAGCCAGATCTTTGATTGCTGACAGGAGCACTGAGACATTTGGGGTTTGAGGTCAAATCTAAAAGGAAGTCAAGAACATGTATATGCAGGCGTATGCATCTGATTATATTCTGACACCTAATAGGAGGAAGTTTTGTATTAATGACACTTCTCTCTCTTTCTACTTTGAGTAGATTTGTTGACTATATCTTATTCTGAATAGTACTTTTGGTAAAAGGTTGGGTGATTGTAAAACCCAGAATCCATTGTTTTCAATTAAGGAATTTTATATATATATAGCTGTCAACATGAATTTTTAAATTAAATACTATAATTTTACTTTCATGACGTTTTCTCCACTCTTCTCTAAAAGAAACAGTAACAGGAATAACAAACTACTCTTTTTTTATTCCTGGCCTTCTTGTCCCTTAATGACATCACCATTGCTTTTTTCCTGCTTTTTAATCATCTCACTCCTATGTCATTCAGCAACCAAATCCTTTTGTTTTTTAGAATTTAAATTTTCCATATTTTTCACCATCACTATATTAATCTAGATTCTCATCACTTTATACCTGGATTTTGCCAATATCATAGTTAATTTCCCTAACTCCAATCTTGCTCCCATTTTCATTTGATCTTTCTAGAACATGGTGTTATCATATTATTCTGTTGAAAAAACACTAATGATTCCCTTTTACTTTTCTTATCAGTTGAAATTCCTGTCCATCATCACCCTTTGATTTGTCTCTCCTTTACCAATGCAACCTTATTTTCATTAGCTTCAGTCAGGCTAATTTTCTTGCTATACTATCCAAACTGCTGGCTTCATGCTTTTTAAATGCGCTCTTACTTCAAATATTTCTCTCCTTCCTAGGTCACTTCCCCTTCAACTGTTAATATTCTGCTTATCTTTCAAGATTTAGTTCATCTCTTCAGTGATGCTCTCCTGATTATTTCCTCCATGTTATGCAACTTTGCAATTCTAATTTACTTAGTATTTGATATTTGTTTTTTGTGTGTTCCTTAATTAGATTGGTAATTTTTTGAGATCAAGTACTATGTCTTCTGTTTTTCTTGTATCCTTCACAGTGCCAAGCACAATCTGTGCTGAAGAAACATTAATTAATTCTTTTCCTTATAGATGCCTCAATAAGTGGTCACTTAAGTGACATTTGACAATTATTTTTATTTATTTGGTGCTTTTTGCAATTATTCACATAATGGTGTTACTTTTGTCTATCCATTGATGAAGGATTATTCTTGATCATTGATGTTAGTCCCTATGGTTTATATCTGACAGCTACAAACCCATGTGGAATTGATAACGGTGGTTGCTCCCACTTGTGTCTGATGTCTCCAATCAAGCCTTTTTATCAGTGTGCCTGCCCAACTGGAGTGAAACTCCTTGAGAATGGGAAAACCTGCAAAGATGGTAAGGAAATGGCTTTCTAGAAGGAGAAATTTTGCTTCTAGAAAGAGAACTTTTGAGTTAGCAATTGAATTTCCCATTTTTCCTTGGTGTTGAGTCACTTTAATCTTCACATAGTGATATTGTCTTTTTGTAGAGGGCCTGTTTTTATTATTTTGTGATTGCATTTCAAAATACTTAGGATCTTTATGAGAAGAACTATCTATTATTGTTGTTTTCCATCTCTAATTAGCTATAATATCAAGCAAATTACAGTAGAAATTACTTTTGCTTTCCAGGAAAAGTACCTAAAATAGGCATTCATTCCTTAAAGGTCTGTTTTCATGAAAAAAATTTCTTTTTTTTAATAAAGAATGTTATAGGACTGATATAATTTTCACTAAATTCTTGAAGGTTTTTTTTTCTTTAAATACATTTACATGTCAATTGGCTTTGTTCGCATGGATGCTTTTACAATATGTAAGGACTTGAAGACAAAACTTTAAATTTGACCATGATGCTGCTTTAGTTAATTATAGCTTGTAATCTCCTAGAATTTTGATTGATGTCTTTGGTTTTTATGTCACCTTCATATCCCAATATAGCTTTCCTATCTCCTCTCACTCAGAAATATTCTTATAACAAAGAATATGCTTAAAATCTTTATTCTTAATATTGCTGTTTCAAAACTTTTAAAATTGATTATTTTCCTACATTCTTCACAATAATAGCTAAAATTTACACAGAGCTAGCAGTTGACATCCCTTGATCAATTGAATTAGTTCTCTCTGTGATATCACTGTAGTAAAAGAAAGGTAGACCTAGGAGAGAGTCCTTAGGCAGGTCCAAAGTTTTTCAATAGGAAAAGTGGAAGGGTGAAGAAGACAGTTTTAGACAGGTAAAAATTGAAAATATGAAAAGAAAAGAGATTTAAAGTTTAATGTACTAAAGCAGCTTATTTAATTTGCTCTTCTACCCCCCCATACTTTGACAGTTCCAAAGAAAGAATAATTTCTGTTTGTTTGTTTATTTATTTGTTTTTGCTGAGGCAATTGGGGTTAAGTGACTTGCCCAGGATCACACAGCTAGAAAGTATTAAGTGTCTGAGACCAGATTTGAATTCAGGTCCTCTAAAGAATAATTTCTTTCTTTCTTTCTTTTTTTAAATTAATTTTTTAATTAATTACCCCAACTCCCCACCCCTCCCCTAGATGGCAGGATATCCACTACATGTTAATTATGTTAAAATAGTTGGCAAATCGAATATATGTATACATATTTCCAAACTTATCATTGTTGTGCAAGAAAAATTGTATCTACACAAAAGACATATCAGATAAAGGAAACACAATGTAAGCAAACATCAATCAAGAGTATGAAAATGTTATGTTGTGTTCCACATTTCACATCTCTCTCTCTGGGTGTATATGGCTTTCTTCAGTGAACAATTGGAGGTGGTTTGAAACATTTTATTGTTGAAGAGAGCCATGTCCATCAGAATTGATTGTCATAATATAGTATTGTTATTGCCGTGTATAATGATCTCCTGGTTCTGCTCATTTCACTCAGCATCTGTTCATGCAAGTCTCTCCAGGCCTCTCTGAAATCATCCTGCTGGTCATTTCTTACAGAACAATAATATTCCATATTATTCATATATCATAATTTATTCAGCCATTCTCCAATTGAAGGGCATCTATTCAGTTTCCAGTTTCTAGCCACTACAAAAAGGGCTGCCACAAACATAAAAAATAATTTCTTATGGGAAGAGAGGTTTATAGGTATTTTATATGAAGATTATCTGACTGAGATGGGATGAAACCAGTACTACTATCTTCCTTATTATCTTCCTCTATCCTTCTCAGTATTTATTGTTCTTAATCCCTCACACTCATGAAAGTCTGTCTGTTTTGGAATTCTTGACCTGGTTTGGGACATATGGGGGAGCCCGTGATAGGTTTTGTGAAATTTTTTTCCCCTCTAACTTTAAAAAGCTCAGACCTTTATTGAGGAATGCATTAGTGGGGATTTGCTGGCAAGGGGGTCATGGGATGGGAGGGATGGGATTATATTTATTTACAACATGTTTGTAATGATTTGGCATTGATGAGTGATTCTTTTAGCCAAAGGTGAAATTGGCTGAGCCTGGTCAAATAGTTTCCATGGTGAACAATATTTTTCATTTCAGTTTATAACAAAACATTTTTGTAATGCTGCTTTTTTTTTTAAACATAGTAAATCTTTAGAAAGAGTTTATCTTAACATTTGTAGTTTATAGATATACATACTGTAATTTCTTATTGTATTTCATAAATGGACTTGGCATGCCCTACCATTATTAAATGTTCAGTTTTTAATCACCTTTCTAAAATCAACAATGCTCCCCTCCCTCTTTCTTCCTTCTTTCCCTGCAAAAGTTTGAACCTGGTTTATTTTGAAGTTAAGCAGAGCCTTGAGCTAAAAATGGGTCATTGAAGAATATGAGGTCTTTTCTTCTCTATTGTAGTCTTTTGATGCTTGATATTTATTTATTTATTTATTTATTTATTTTTTAGCTTTTTTTGCTGAGGCAATTGAGGTTAAGTGACTTGCCCAGGGTCACACAGCTAGGGCATGTTAAGTGTCTGAGACCAGATTTGAACTCAGGTCCTCCTGACTTCAGGGCTGGTGCTCTATCCACTGCGCCACCTAGCTGCCCCATGATGCTTGATATTTTTATAATTACTTGGGTTTAATTTTATTTTGTCCAATTAAAACTAATGACACTAAAACAGAAGAGATATGGCTGATCTTAATAAATTTTATTCCTTTTCTCAGTAAAGGTAAATCTAACTCAGGTCCTAATGTAGGCATGGTTATTATAAGACTAGGTCCTTAAAATAAATTCTCAGGGTAAGACTCTTATATGTAAGAAAGCTTTTCTATTTTTCATCTGTTTCCACAACCAGAGGCCAAACTTGTTTTTACTTACTTGTTTCATTAAAACAAAATAAAACCATACCTTCTACTTATATATTTATAGAACAGTGATAGAGAAAATCATTTACCCATGCTAAATGATAGCACTAGATATTTGTGTTACATTATCTTACTTGGAACCTAAATGCCTTTATATTTTCCAAAATGACCCTCTTTTACATGTTTCACTTTTACTGTCCTAAACCTTTTTTGTAAAGTCTACCTGATTATTCTTTGCCCTATTCTTCTGGCAAAATATCTCACCTCATTCATAGTTTACTGGGAAGATTCAGATCATTTGCTTTGAGCTGTATCTTCTCTCCTACTCTATATTTTAGAGCCCCTTGTTGTCCCCCCCCCCCAATTTTCTACTTCCTTACTTTGGTCTATGATAGTTCTTCTTGCCAGTACCAACCCCTCCCATTCCCTTAAGTCTATCTCTTCCCATCTTCTTAGCAAACAACTTTTGGCCCTTTCATTTTCATTCTCTCCCTATGCCCAAGTCTTTCCTGTCTTTTAAGAAAATGAAGCAAAATCACTTGATTGATTCAATGATCAGCTTAATCTATTTTCCCCCATGTTTTCTAGCAAAGTCCTAGAAAAAACTTTCTAGACTTGTTGCCTTCAGTTCATCTCCTCTACTTCCCAAGCCCTTGTAATCTGACTTCCTACCTCATTAGTCAGCTAAAATTCCTCTTTCCAAAATTGCCAGTATTCAAATTCAGTTGCTGGTTCTCAGTTTATTACCTTTTGAGCTCCTAATTTTGGATATTATTTACTACTCTCTTCCTGAATACTTTGTCCTCTCTGGTTTTCATCAAACTGGTTTCTCAGTTCTGCTGCCTGTCTGACTGCTGTTAAGTGTCCTTTGCTGCATTATATTCTGTTTCTTATCCATTTATTGTGATTGCATCCTAAGGCTCTGTCTGAGACCCTGTCTTTCACTATAACCTTTTTTTTGGAGGGGAAGGGTGTATTAACATTAATGGATTCAGCTATCATCTTTGTGCATATTAGTCCCAGTTAGCCTTCTGCTGTCTATTAGACATTACTTATTAGATGTCCCCAAAATACTAATCATCATCAAATACATCACTATGGCCATCTTTATTCACACAGCCATCCATTTTTTCCTGTCACTTTTTGACCATATTGTAAGAGCCTCCTTCCTTATTGCTTTCTTACTTCCCCTCTCATTCTTCTCCACTCCATCTTCCAAATAGTTACGAAACCAAGGAATAGGTCTGACCATCTTGTTTTTCTGCTCTAAAACCGCTATTGTCTATTTCCTCAAAATTAAAGGAGAAAAGTTTCTTTGACATTTAAAATCTTTTACAAGTTGTAATTACTATGACAATTTAAAGTCATTTATAGTTTCCAAGTTTATTACATTTTACTCATATTCCAGTCAAATTGGTCTACGTATTTTTTTACTCAGATACAAGGGTTCCAGCTCAATACCTTTATATAAGTTGTCTGGCATATTTGAAATATACTCCTTCAACTCCACTTCTTAGAATCCCTAGTTTCTTTCAGAGCCCAGCTTACAAGCTACCTACCATGTGAGGCCTTTCCTGATCCCCTTAGTTTATAATCCCCTCCCCCCCACTCCATCTGTAATTACTTTGTCTTTACTTATCTATTTACCTATTGTTGATACTGGTAAAATGCAAATACTTTTTTTCCTTTCTTATTTAAATAATAGCTTTTTATTTTCACAATATATGCAAAGATAATTTTCAATATTCACCCTTGCAAAACCTTATGTTTCAATTTTCTCTGCCTCTTTTCCCCTCATTCCCTCTCCTAGAGAGCAAGTAATCCAATATATGTTAAACATATAGAATTCCTCTATACATATTCCCATAATTATCATGCTGTTTAAGAAAAAATAGATCAAAAAGAAAAAAAAATGAGAAAGAAAACAAAAAGCAAACAAAGCATCAACAACAAAAAAAGGTGAAAATATTATATTGTGAGCTATATTTGGTCCCTTCAGTCCTCTTTGTGGATGCAGTTGATTCTCTCCATCATAAGTCTATTGGGGGACAGCTAGATGGCGCAGTGGATAGAGCACCAGCCCTGAAGTCAAGAGGACCTGAATTCAAATCTGGCCTCAGACACTTAGCACTTCCAAGCTGTGTGACCCTGGACAAGTCACTTAACCCCAATTGCCTCAGGAAAAAAAAAAAAACAAAAACTACTGGAATTGACCTAAATTACTTCATTGTTGAAAAGTCACGTCCATCAGAATTGATCATCACATAATAATGTTGTTGCCATATACAATGATCTCCTAGTTCTGCTCGTTTCACTTAGCATCAGTTCATGCAAGTCTCTTCAGGCCTTTCTGAAATCATCCTAATCATATTTTATAGAACAATAATATTCATATACTGTAACTTATTCATCCATTCTCCAAATGATGGGCATCCACTCAGTTTCTATATTCTTACCACTACAAAAAGGGCTGCTACAAATGTTTTTGCACTTGTGGGTCCTTTTCCCTTTTTTTTGATCTCTTTGGGATACAGGCCCAAGGGAGACACTACTGGATCAAAGAGTATGCATAGTTTGATAGCACTTTGGGCATAGTTCCAAATAAATGCAAATACTTTTGAGGGCAAGATCTGATTTGTTTTTGTTTACTCAATCTAGCACAGAGTCTGTGTCTATGACTTAGGCACTTAATAAATGTTGATTATTTGATTTGAGCATTCCTTTTTCTTTCAACTCTTAATAAATCTTAATCTAGATCAAGAATGTTTTATGGATTAGTCTTATTTAAAATGTTGTAATCATTTGAACATTGAACTATTCAGCTTTCATGCTCATCATTTTCCTTTTTAGTATCACCAACTTTTCTCTCTCCATAGAGATTTATATTTCTAAATATCTAGACTATTTTCATAGAAGAAGCCATTTCTTGATTTAACTATTTCACATATTATTCTATTTTATTTTTATTGTTATATTTTTTGAGAAATCTTTGCTTTACCACTAACTCCTTCCTTAATATTCTACAAACCAGCTTCTATCCTTACTAATACATTTGCCTCCTAAAGAATAAGAGTTGCTAAGAGTTCACTGGATATGATTTCTCTGTGACCTTTATTGTTATTAATCCCTTTCTGAATATATAGGGCAGAGTTAAAATAGTGGAGTAAAAAGTCACAATTACCAAACCTCTCCTCAAAGCATCAAGCAGAATTTTCAGTGAGAAAGCTGTGAAAAAGTCAAAATGAGTCATTTTGCCAACTTAGGGCAGCTCAAGAGGGGGGACTCTTTGGATAGTAGGTAAGGGCTGGCTGGAAGCAGCACTAACTGTAGGTTGTGGAGTAGTAGAAGTGGCGAGAGATGGTACGGGACTAGCCTTGTCAGAAAGAGATCCAATGCTAGCAGTAAGAGCAAGATCAGGTACCATTTGTTATCTTTTTCTGTCATCTGTTAACTTAATTCTGGGTTGAAGTTCCAGAGCTCTGTCACAAGGGAGCAGAGCTGTCTTTACCTGGCTAAGCAGCAGAGCACAAATTTGGGAGGTAGTGACCAGATCTTTATCTGGATTATACATTTTGGAAACATCAAAATACCAGAGGTTCTCAGACTGAATTATGAAAGCAGAAAGCACATAAAAGGTAAAAGCTCAGGCCAGTTAACCCTTCCAGAGGTGAGCAAAATCCAACTTCAGCATAAACTCTAAAGTCAAGAAAAAAGTTGGAAAAGTGAACAAACAGTAATAACAACAAAAGAATCTGCCCATGAAATGCTATCATGGTGGCAGGAAAACTCAAGACACAAATTCAGATGAAGACAATGACTTGAAAAATCTACAAGCAAAGCCTCAGAGAAAAATACTGAGTGAACAAAAGCCCAATAGAAATCCCTAGAAAAGCTTAGAGAAAGATTTTTTTTTAAAAGGAAAAAATAATTAAAAAAAATAAAATAAAAGCAATAGAGGGAAAAAAATGAAAGCCATTCAAGAAAATTATGAAAAGAGTATTAACAGCTTGGTTTTAAAAAAAAATTAGGCACAAAAATACTGAAGAAAATAATTCCTTAAAACTCAGAATTGGCCAGATGGTAAAACAGATACAAAATCACACTAAAGAAAATTACTTCTTAAAAATTAGAATCTGATAGGTGGAAGCTAATAAATCCACGAGACATCAAGAAATAGTAAAACGAAATCAAAAGGATAAAAAAATAGGAAATGAATTATTAAGTTACCTGAAAGCTATGATCAAAAAAAGAGCCTAGACATCCTATTTTAAGAAATCAAGGAAAACTCTTCAGATATTGTAGAACCAAAGGGCAAAGTAGTAATTGAAAGAACTCACTGATTTCTTTTCTAAAGAAATCCCAAAATGAAAACTTCCAGATATAATATAATCAATCCAGAATTCCTAAGTCACGGAGTAGTTACTAGAAAGGGAGAATTCAAATGTCACGGAGCCACAGTCAAGATTACACAAGATTTAATAGCTACTACTTCAAAGAAGCAGAGGGCTTGGAACATCATTTTTCTGGAAGACGGAAGAGCTAAGGTTATAAGTAAGAATAACCTCAGCAAAACTGAGTATAATCCTTCAGAGGAGCAAATTAATATATGATGAAATAGAGGACATTCAAACATTCCTGATGACAAGACCACAATTGCATAGAAAGCTTGACATTTAAACACAAAACTCAAAAAAAATGTTAAACGATAAACATGAAATCATAAAAGGTTTAACAAGGTTGAACTATTTATATAGCTACATGGGAAGATAATACAACTAAGCAATAAGAACATTATTATCATTAGGGCAATTAGAACAACTCTACTTAGAGAAAAGGTATGAATGAATTTATGTTGGGGTGATGTTTAAAAGAAAAAGAATGGAAATGTGAGAGTGATGCATAGAGAAAAGGGGGAAGTGAGAGGAGGGACGCACGCGCGCGCACACACACACACACACACACACACACACACACACACACACACACAC
>JAJPUD010001559.1:158168-232337 GCA_023553655.1 Myrmecobius fasciatus | reverse complement strand
ACACACACACACACACACACACACACACACACACACACACACACACAAACAAAACTGGGTATAGAAGTTAGTTTTACCCAACAGGAATGTAGAGGGGGGGGGAGTGGAAGAGGTAAAAGGGATAAGAAATTAAGAAAGACAGTGGTCAGAAACAAAACCAACTTTTGAGAAAGTAATATGTTGAAAAAGAAGAAAAAATAGAAGAGAACAGTATGGAGGTCAATACAACAGCCAATTATAACTAAAAATGTAGATGGGATGAGCTCACATATAAAATGAAAGCAAATTGAAGAATGGGTTAGAAATCAAAATCCACAATATGCTTTTTACAAGAAACATACTTGAAACAGATACATACAGGTAAAATAAGGGACTAGAGCAAAATCTATTATGCTTTTTTTAGCTCATGTAATAAAGCCTGAAGCAGACAAAGCAAAACAGCGAATTTAAAATATTTAGGGAATGTATTTTGTTAAAAGATACCTAGACAATGAACTAATATCAATAATGCATCAAGGGGCATAAAATTTTTGAAGGAAAAATTAAATGAATTATTGGAAGAAAATAGTAAAAGTATTCCTGGGGGAATTAGATAAATCTAACCATAATATAAACAAGAAGTTAAGAATTTCAGAAAATATTGCAGTCCGGAGAATGTTGAATGAGGAATAGAAAGGAGTATACTTTTTTTTCAGCTCTATTAGAATGTACCTTCTCAAAAACTGATCAGAATTAGGGCATAAAAACCTCACAAACTAATGCAGAAATGCAGAAATATTAAATACAGCCTTTTCAGACTGCAAGGCAAAAATTATATTCAATAAAGGACCTCAGATATTTAAAATATTATTAATTAATAATTAATATTATTAAAAATTAATGGGAAACTAAGCCTAAAGAATGAGTGGTTCAAAGAATAAATCATAGAAACAATTATTTCATTAAAGATAATGACAACATATCAAAATTTGTGGGATGCAGGCAAAGCAATCTTAGGAAAAAATTTATATTTCTAAAGACATCAGTAAAAGAGAAAAAGATCAATTTAATGGGTATGAAACTAAAAAATATCTAAATCAAATCAAAAATCTTGAATTAAGTAGCAAAACAAATCCTGAAAAATCAAAGGAGAAATTAAAATTAAAAAAAAAAACAACTTGTAGAACTAATAAATTAGTATCTGGTTTTATGAAAAAATCCAATAAAATAGATTAATCATTATCTAATTTGATTTTTAAAAGGAAAGAAGAAAATCAAAGTACCAATTTAACCATGTCAAAAATGCAAAGTATGAGTATACAACCAATACAGATGATGAAATGAAAATAATTAAGTTATTTTGCCTACTTTTATGCCAACAAAACTGACAACTAAGAAGAAATGTTTGAATATTTGCAAAAATATGAATTGCCTAGATAAACAGAAGAGAAAATAAAAAACATAAGCCTATTTTAGACAAAGAAATTGAACAAGGTGTAATGAGCTCTCTAAGAAGAAAAAACAAAACCAGGACCAGATGGATTTACAAATTAACTCTACCAAACTTTTAAAGAATAATTCTATTGCTTTGTAAACTATTTGAAAAACTATATAGGCAATGAAGGAATCCTACCAAATTCCTCCCATGACACAAATATGATTTTGATACTAGGAAGAGCAGAAACAGACTGAAAGCTGTAGACCAATTTCATTAATGAATGCTAATAGAAAATTTTTAAATAAAATACTAGTTAAGGAGATTACAGCAATGTATTACAAAGATTATACACTTGTTATCAAGATGAATTTATACCAGGAATGTAAGATTGATTCAGTATTAGGAAAACCATAAGCATAATTGGCCATGTCAATTAAAAACAATAAAAATTATAAGTTTATATAATAGATGCAAAAAAAGCTTTTGATAAAATGTAACACTGATTTATATAAATACTGCATTTATGTAAAGAATTTTTTTTTTTTTTTTACTTAAAGGCCTTTTTGCAATCTAGGAAATGTTATATAATGCGATCATTAGTTTTTCCTGGAATGAAACAAATGAGCAGAGATTTAAAATGGATGTTTAAAATTTAATAGTAGTTTTTATAGTGTATGAGAAATGTGACCTTTTCCTAATGTTACTGTTATTGTTAATGTTATTGCATTAATGAAGACTAAGATACTAGTCTTTTCTAAGGTCTAAATGTCTTGCTATTGAGAGTAATGTTAAGATAGATCTAGCTAGAAATTGTGGTCACCAGTAACATTTTTTTACACATTAAGAAATCCTACTCATTGATATTCTAGGTTATTCAACATGAATTGACTAATTTGACACAGGCTTATTTTCTTCAAGGAAGTATATAAAATACCAATTAGTAGCATGTAAGCATACTACTATGCACTAAGGGTACACTAAGTAGATTAGTTATTTCTGATTTTCCCCTCTCTGTTTTAGTATGGTTAGTGGATTACCTTCTTAGTATCCATAGATGGGTAGCAAGAATGGGGACAAAAAGAATGTGAAAAAGGTTGGGAGGCATTAAGTATGAATTTGTAGTTCCTGAATTATAGGATGCTTCTAATTTATCCAATTTCTCTTTTCACCAAAATGGAAGATCCTTGGTAGTTTCAAGTGAATAAAAAGAAAATAGTCACAAGACTTTGCTACTGTATTTCCAAATCCAGTTTCTCTTATCCTGCAATCCAAATTGGTCTTTTCAGCAGTGAAAGCTGCCAACATCAAATGATTATTTCCAAATTTAATGGCACTTGTTGATTTGTTGTTTTCATTGTATACATTCTCTGTCTTTCTAAGTAGCAGCTCTCACTAGAACATGTTGCTCCCCTTCAAATCCCTTTCTTAAACTATCCTGATTACCCTTCAACTCCAGCATTCTTTTTTCTTCTGTTTCTGAAGAAGTTGTGATTCTGATAGGATGATTTAAAATTTTCTCTTCATTATTAGAGGACCATGGTTTAAATTTGTGATTTTCTTTTCTAGGAGCAACTGAATTATTGCTTTTAGCCCGAAGGACAGACTTGAGGCGAATTTCCTTAGATACGCCAGACTTTACAGATATTGTTTTACAGCTAGAAGACATCCGCCATGCAATTGCCATAGACTATGATCCTTTGGAAGGATACATCTACTGGACTGATGATGAAGTGAGGGCTATACGTCGCTCTTTCATAGATGGATCTGGCAGTCAGTTTGTGGTGACAGCTCAAATTGCACATCCTGATGGGATTGCAGTGGATTGGGTTGCACGGAACCTTTATTGGACCGACACAGGCACTGACCGCATAGAGGTGACGAGGCTCAATGGAACCATGAGAAAGATTTTGATTTCAGAAGATTTGGAGGAACCCCGAGCTATAGTACTAGATCCGATGGTTGGGTAAGAAGATATTGTTAGTCAATTTTTCTATCTTGTTACTTATTTGTCTCAAATATTTGTGGGACAAAATGGGATGGATTGGTAGCAAATATGCAATTGTGTTTTAATAAATTCTTTGTTGGCCATCCATTCCCCATGCTGTACTGATTAGAGCAAAATTCTTGGGTTAAATTGTTTAATTTCCTAGAATATATTTTAAATTAAGTCCATGTTTGCTAGCTTTTAATGTTAATTTCAAATTTTCCTGAGTTTGTACTATGACCATTAAAATGAGGAATGAAATTATTTTCTTCCTCATAGATTGAATTTTCATAGCTTTCTCAGAATACTCAAAGCCATGTTTGTGATATGACCTATACCTTATTTTTATTATTTAGTGATTCAATTATTTTTTTCCTTGGTTAATAATTGCAATTTATTTGATACTGGAAGATGAGATAGTTTAAATAAACAATATATATCAATATAATTTGCTTATTGTTTTTGTCTGGAAAGCAATTTCAAAAAATTTGTCAGCTCATAAAATTTTTTTCCCATTTGCTATACATTTATATATTTGTCTAATGTATTTGTCTAATCAACATGTTGTTGAATATAAGCTCAATGCAAGATAATACTTGTAATATAGATACATCCTATAAGTTTTATAGTACAATATAATGATTCATTCTTTTTACATTCACGAGAGAGAGAGAGAGAGACAATGATACATTGTAACATTGGTGTTAGATATAAACGTCTAAGAAATTAAAACTCAAGGTAGTTAGAAGAGTTAAAATAAGACTGTAGGAAACTCTTATTTGAGAATTGTGTGTTATCAGAATTCTGTGAGTGGAATGTTGATTTTGATAATGGTTATAGAATGTGTACCAGGGAAATCTAGGAAAACACATATTAATTCTTTTACTAGTTATAGTGAAGTATATGTTCCTTTAAGAATTTAGTCTGTTTAATAAACTTCTGGTGGGTTTTTTTTTTTTTTTTCTGGCTAGATGTTTTATCATCGTACCAATGATGTTTTAGGAAGAGGATATAAAGACTGAGATCTCTGAAAGAGTAATTTTGAATCTATGTTCTCTGTATTTCTATAGGTATATGTATTGGACTGATTGGGGAGAAATACCTAAAATTGAGCGTGCAGCTTTGGATGGGTCTGACCGAGTAGTTTTGGTGAATACATCTCTTGGTTGGCCAAATGGTTTAGCTCTGGATTATGAGGAAGACAAAATATACTGGGGAGATGCCAAAACAGACAAGATTGAGGTTTGTTTCCAAATTTTTCTACATAAAACCAGTATTTAAAATAGATAAAGACTTAATAATTTAGTGAGTCTTCTGATTTTCTAGAGTTGTCTGAAGTAATTGTCATGAAGATGTTTTGAAGAGGCAGAATTCTCAAGATAACGTATTTATAGTTATCTTGGGTTCAAAAATTCAACTTCACAAATGCAGAATAGGGAATGCATTGCTAGAAAAACTTTTCCTGTGAAAAATATTCAGAGGTTTTAGTAGACTGCATGCATAATATGAACCACTATACTTAAACAAAAATGAGTGCCAAAAAAGCTAATGTTTGTCAAGGCTATATTAACCCTCTATATTAGAAGGTTCTGGAAGGCCTAGAATAATGGAAGTAAGCATTCTCTTCTGTCCTCTGCTTTGATTAGACCACAAATGGTGTACGTCATAGAATTTTGTTTACCTCATTTTAACAAAAACAAGTGAGAGCATGTCCAAAGAATATCATCAATATAATAAGAGTGCCATGGGATATAAAAGCATGGAATTGGAAATATTCAGGAGCAGCAAAAAGTTGAAAGGAATGAGGAGAGTAAAGAGTGACAGAAAAAGTTGTTTTCAAATACTCCAGAGGTTGTCTTGTAAGAGGGATTAAACTTATTATAATTGGGCTCAAAGTGTGCAGCTAGGAGAAAGAAGTAGGCAGATTTTTGCTTGATAAAAGGGAGGGAAGCAGAAGCTTACTAACAGAATCTTTTAAAAATGGAATGGGCCTCCCTTGAAGAAAGTGAATCTCCTGTACTGGGTACTTTAAGCAGAAGCTGGATGATAGCTTATTAAGGATATTATAAAGAGAATTCTCATTTAGATAGGACATGGCATTTATGGCTTCCGAAATCTCTTCTTGCTTTTAGATATTACAATTCTTCCTTAGCCTGTCATTCTTTCTTAACTCTTTCTAGCATTTGAAATATTAAATATATATATATATATTTTTTTTTCCCTTTAAAGGTCAGATATTTTTTCATTTACAAACTCCAGGTTGTCCAGTATCAATTTCAGTAAAAACCAGCAACTATAAGTATATCATGCAGATTTTAGGCAAGCAATTGATCTTACATTGACTTAAATTTTTGAAATAAGACCTATATTGGAGGAGCTAGCAGTGTCACATTGACTCTTTTAAGTAGACCAAAACTAGTATAAACTCAGAAGATAATAATGAAAAAAAAAAAATCGAAAGAAATAGAATAGTCTCAAACATGTTTTTTCACCATTTTCTTTCTTTATAAGCTTTTTGGGTCTGGTTGTTTTTATTACTTAATCAGCCCCCTTTTCTTTAAGAAAGCCTTGCCCATACATTCATTGTCCTGAGTCTAAATACATCTAATAAAACTTTGCTTGGAAACAAATAGAAGCTATTTGGTTTCAATAAGTTTTGAAAAAAGTATTACTGAGTATGATGAATATTAAAAGTTTGGCATTTAGTGAATATTGTATTTAATATTGAAATTCTGAAATTGTAGGGTGACATTTTCTGGTGATGATAGTGTTCTTTGATCTATTAGTTCATAACAAGGAAATTTGTTTCCTGAGTGTTCAGTTTTTTAAAAAAATAATTATTGTTTAAGATTCTTAGTCCATATATTGTAAAGGTCTGTTATACATATAAATACCTTTAAAGTTTTCCTGATCTCAGTATATTCATAGATTTATCTACTTCCAAAATTTGTGAGAAAGCTAACAAAAATAAACAAAATTACTGTCTTGTAAATTGGTGCCAGCTTATTTCTTAAAATAATTTTAAGTGTTTGTAACGTTTGACAAGCTATTGAGGTAGTGAACTCTGATGTATCTGAATCTTTACTTTTGTGCTATCTACTCTGTGATAGAGTAGCATTCATCCTGTAGAGTCAGTAAGTTTCATTGTTAAGTTGATGAAGCATCACAATATTTTATTGTTAATACTATTTTACATTATTACTCTTTTAAATATACCTTAATGTTACAATTAATTGAATTTATTCACTCATATTTGAAAGCTATCTTTTGATATGTACTCTTAGCAATATTATTTTGCCCATTGTGACTATATCATAAAACTTGAGAGCTGAAAATAGTAGCCACACTGTTCAACTCATACTAGTAATTCCCACTATAATATTCCTAATAAATTGCCATCCACCCTTTCCAGTAAATGAGAAGTCTCCACTGTTTGAGATGAATTATTCCATTTTTGGACCACTCTGATGATAGAAAATTTTTTCCTGACACCTAATCAAAGTTGTTTGTTTGACACTTCCACCCATTACTACTGTTTCTTCCTATTGAGGCCAAAGAGAATAAGAACAAAAATATTTAAAGAAAACTGCCCAACTTGTGTCATCAGCATTTCATATGAGCATGTCTTCCACTTCCTTTAACCAAATTATAAATTAAAATGGTACAGGTCAAATATTGATCTCAGGAACTCTCCACTGCAGACTTAATATTTCAGGGTGATATTGAATTGTTAATTAATTCTCTGTGGATCTCTTCATTCAATCAGTTCTCAAACTATCGTATTATCATTCAGTCCTCATAAGAACAGGTGAGGTTCTTTATCAAAAGTATCAATAAAACATAGCTAATTTACATTCATAGGGTTTTCTTGTTCTGGTAGCTTAGTGGCCCTTTCATAAGAGGCTCATCTGGCCTGACCTGTTCCTTTTGAAGCCACATTGACTCTCTGTAATTACCCATTTCCTTTTCCAGATATTCATTAACTCTTTAATGATCTCTTTTAGCATTTTACCAGAATTGAAGTTAACCTCTGGTTTTCACATGATTTTCTTTGGAAATCAGAACATTTGCCCTTTTCTTATCCTGTCACACCTCTACTATTTTCTGAGGATTTTCAGCTATTTCTAACAGTGGTTTAAGAGTCACCTCTCCAATTCTTTCAGTAGTGTAGGAATAGGTAGTTCATCTGGGCCAGGTGACTTGTATTTGTCAAGGGTAACCTGACACTTTCTTATTAATCTTGGGTATCAACTCCCTGTTAATTACTTTGATTTTGTTATCTCTAATGCAGAGATTATTCTCCTTAAAACAGAAAATAGAATCAAAATAAGACTTTGTCTCTCTTTAATATCATTGATCTGTCCGTCCCAAGTGATGCTAACCCTCCTCTTTTTTCTAGTATGGCTTAAAACCCAAACCTTTTTGGTTTTTTCTTAGTTTCCCTCCCTAGCTTTGGCTTATTCTGAAATTTATTACTTTGTGTTTCTTTTCAAAGTATTGTACCAGACTCATATAATCATTCTCTATTATTTGTCTTTGCTTCTCTTAAAAATCTAAATTGGTTGATAAGTTCCCTCTTAATCCTGATTGCCTTTTTGAATTGTAACTCCTTCTTTTCCTACTCTGTGGAATTATTTGTGCCTTTAGAATTTAAATCTTGTGAGTTCATGTCCTTCCTAGGCTGTCTATCCTAATAGAAATGTAGTCTATATCATTTCTTTGAACCTAATGAAATGTCAGACTTACTTTGGCTTTCTTCTCTTGTTCTATCACAAACTTTAGGAAGTTGTGGTTACTTTTTCTGGCAATGTTTTCATTATTTCTACCCCAGCATCTAATTCTTCTTTATTAATGAAAATCATATCCATTGTAAAAAATTCTATTTTCTTGACCTTTTGAAGGTGAAATTATTAAGACAAATCAAAAAGTAATTAGCTGCTTCCCAGCATATGTCAAGATAATTGAAGTTTTCTAATACTACTTTTTCTTGGTTCTATGCCAGGATTGTGATCTGTTTCTTAGACTCCTATTACCTCTTTCTTTCTGGGTGTTTTGTAGCATATTCTAATAAAAAAAATGTTTCTCTTTTCTGTTCTACATTGCCTTCCATTATGTTTCTTTTACCTTTGTTTACGGAATTTCCTCACAATTGTATCTTAATATACAATCTGACATCCTTTCTCCCCTCCTCCCCACTTTTTGCCTATCCTATTTCTTTTAATTAGGATTTACCCATCTAAAGACACATTCCAATTATATGTTTCATCTCATCAAGCCTCAGTGATACTTAATGAGGATAAGGACATTTTGGTCATGTTCTTATCATGATTTCAAATTACTGTTCAGAATGTTTGGACCAGTTCAAAGCTTCACCATCAGTACATTATTGTATTTGGTTTTCCAAATCTGTATTGCCTATTTCTACCTTTTGCCCTCTTTGCCAATTTGTTGGATTTGAGATAAAACTTTGAGTTTTTTTTTTTTAATTTTCATTTTAGATCATTCTTTCATATGATTGTTAATAGCTTGTGTTTCTTTTGCATATCTTTTGACTACATATATTGGGGAATGGCTTTTAATTTTACATAGTTATAAAAGTTCCTTATGTATCTTGAATATCAGGTTTTTATTGGAGATATTTTCATCCCTCCATAATGACCATTTCCCTTTATTCATTTAATTGTGTTAATTTTCTTCTGGTTCTTTCATGTTATCCAAATCTTGCATTTGTATGTAAACATTTTGAGTCCATTAGTTTACCTACTGACTGCTTTCTTGGATTCTGTATTTTTATGAATATTGGATATTTCAACTTCTTTCATTCATCCAAGTTGCTTTCTATACTATCTAGTTTGGTGGTTCTACATAGGCAGTTTTCTCCCTTTTCCCATCCTTTATTAGTTTTAAACATTTTTGTTTAGATTTGCAAGGTATTCTGCAAAGACTAGTACGTTTTTTCCAGTTTTTTTCTTTTAGAAAAAGTTCTCTCCTGGTCTCTCATCCCTATACTTAAGGTACAGATATCTAAATCCAATTCTTAGATAATCTCTCCATTACCAGCTGTGAACTTTTCAAGTTAGTTTTTCTCCCTTCCCCTTTTCCTTTTTTTGAAGTGTCTTGCCCAATCTCCATCTTTGGTCTTAATATTCTTGCTCAAATCTTTATAATCTTTGGCAATGATTTTTAGACTCCCTCTGGTAATATCATTTGTGTCCTCATAAATCACCAGAAGTAGGTAATTCATTTTAATAAGCTATTATGTATTGGATACATGCCCTTCCTTAAACTGCAAACTTCTGTTGTCATCAGGCTGACAGATACTTGAAGAAGGAATCACCAACCACCACTACTTTTTATTCTTTCCTCCAAACTTGTTGATTAAAACCTCACCTGATAGCTTCTTTAGCTGTAATACATCATTCTTTAGAGTTAGATAAGCACCTGCTTTCTTCTTAGAGCATTCACTTCCCTCCTTTTTACTGAGAACCTATAATTCATTATTTAGCTCCAGATGTCCCTTTCCTTCATTTCTGTGCTATTCTGTTACTATCCAGCTCAAGGGTCAAATTTCAACTGTCATTTGAGATGATTCACCTTCCTCTTCCCTCCCCTCAATTGGAAACTTAGTTCATTATTTTTTGAGGAACAGTTTCATTGTCTCTGAGCCATTGAGTGTGAAAAGATGTGCCTTAAATCTATTCAATTTATTTTCTAAGAGGGATACACCATTTTACGTTTAGAACACAGACTGCAGGTCACTTAGTTCCGGCAGAAATATAAATTATCCTCAGTAAAAGTCACTTTTAAAATTCATTCTTCTTTAAATACTGATAAAGGTTTCTCTGCTTTAAAAAAAAAAACAAACCAAACTAATTGTGGTTTTATAAATATGCATGTAAAGCATAAGCCTCAAGCACTTCATTAAAACCATCATCTCCTCTGATCACCTCTTAATAACTTAAAAAAAAACTATTAATAATTTGACAACTACACCCAACTTTCTTTTCTTAGGCTCAACCCATTCTTCTTTCTCTCCTTTTACCAACTTATCTTTTTTTTTTTTTTAAACCTAGCTGTCCTACCTACTAATGTGCTCTTTATTCAAAATTTTGTTCTTTTAAATCTTGCTAGCTACTCTTTTCTTAAATCCTTCTTTAGGTCCTTAATCTTGCTCAATTTCACAGAAGCAAGAAAAAGAATCTCAAGTCAGTAGTAGTCAAAAGTAGTTTATCATTTAGTTGCTCATTCTTTTGGTTCATTAACAACTATACTTGATTTAAAACTCAAAATTACAATAAATATATAATGAGAAAAGTTTGCTTGGTGATAGATATAGTAACTACAATATAAAGGCCTCAACATATTCTGCAGCTTCACCAATAACGGGTATTCTTTGCCTATTAATTCTAATTCTATCTACATGACTTAGGATAATTTGTTATAGGTATATACTATAGAGCTTTTAATTTTTAAAGTCTGAACTTTGTAGTTGGATTGCTTGTGTAAATTTTTTTGGGGGGAGTAAGCTTGTCTTCCCATGTTATATAATTATAAATAAACCTAATCAGTTTTATCAAGTGATTTTTATAGATCGCAATCTGACACTCCTTGAAAAGAGACTAGTCCTCTAGTTTTGCATTCTGGGAACAATTAGAAATACTGATGTTGATTATTCTTCTATATTGAGAAGAGTAATACTCCATTTTTCATTGATTCTCAGTTGTTACTTGTAACTCTTAGATTTATGGAACATTTTATAATACTTGCCTGATAGTCTGGTAATAAGAAATAGCCTCTATTACCTGCATTTCAGTAGAATATATGCTCCTTGAGAGCAGGACTGTTATTTTTAGCTCTGTGTCCTCAGAGCCTGGCACATAGTTAATGAAGCATTAATAAATGGAAATCTTCAAATAGATGGGCGTGTAAGGTCTGTTCAGGCTCTAGATTTTTTTTTTTTTTCCTATAATATCAAATGACTTGGAATGGAAATTTTTTTTCCCAGATGATTGTAAGAATAATTATCAGTTTTTACTACATGTGAAGTGGATATTGTTGAATGTTTTGAGGGAATCTTCTTTAGGTTTATTTCACAAGTCAATCTTTGTCTTATCTCTTAAATTAGTATTATTGAGTAAGTTTTGGCTGCTTATAAAAATACACTTTTTAGTATGACCTTGGTGTTTCCAACTTTTTTTCTTTATAAAAAGAACCTTTACAGTTAATTAGACTAGGTTTTAGATACATTTCTAAATTGTCATTTTTATTGCTTTTATTCACAAATGCTCATCTCTTTTTCCTTTTGTGTTCAAAGCAGAAAATATCTATAATTTGCCTTATAGAAGTTCTGTTTATGAAATGTGGTTTTCAATATATATTTACTTCAGCAAAGTGCTATTACAATAATAAAATGATTAGTTATATTTAAATAAATTTTTAAAAAACACATGCTTTCTACAAATATTGGTTAAATTGAATTCACTTAAATATTATTTGTTTGATTTTCGGATCTGACATATTGGTAGATATGAGAATGTTCCCCTTTATGCATAGCTGTATTTCATTTCTATTTTTTTGAATGAATAAAATATTTATTGTGCTTACTATTTGCAATGCATGGTGCTAAATGCTAGAGATACAAGTGGAAAAGTAAGGTAGCCCCTGCTTTCAAGGAGTTCACATTCTAATGCTGGAGAGATTTTAGTTACTAAGCAGTTGAAAGGCTTCATAGTCTTTAGGGTATAACAGCAAAGTAGAGGATAATGTTTCTTCTTCAATGACATTTGTACTGATTATTTTCTGATGTTCAGTTATTTTACAGTGCCAGTGACTTGTATAGCAAGAACTTTATTTTCTGAGTCTTCAGTAGCTATGACTACAGCACAGGAAAAAGCAGTTGCCAGGCTGCATCTTTATCAAGTTACTCCCTGATGTTATCTGAGGGCACTAGTTCGGAAGAATTGCTACTTCTGAGCCTCTTGTATTCACTGTGCTAGTCTAACCCCATCAGGGGCTGGTCCAGATGGTAGAGGTGATGTGACTTACTTGGCACATGTTCCTCCTTCTCCCTGGGGTGCCTACCGCTCCAGCTTGATGGGCTCACTTGCTTTGTGCATGGGAGTTGTTAGCACTGATAACATTGACTGGCTTCTACTTCATAGGAGTTGTTTCCCTGCATGATATTATTTGAGGACTGGAGTGAAAGCAGCAATTGATGATCTGGGGGCACTGTTACTCCAAGGGCTTCTTATGTAGCCTATTGTTGGAAGTTGATATTTATGATATTTTATTTTCTTTTTGTAATTCTTCTGCTCATCTGAATGTCGATCTGTTCAATTTAGTCTATATCACTTGCTTGTTTGCCAAACTTTCAGCTATTTCTTGCACATTGTTCAAATGGAATTGTATAACAGTAAATTTTAGTTTGGTTCTGGTAAACAATGCCTTCTAGAACCTCATGGACAATTCAGTTTTATCATGTAACCAGAAATTCAAGTAACCAGATGTGATATCTTTAAGAGGTTTGCTGTTGTTATTACCACAACATATATAGATGTTGACTGGTTTGTTTATTGTCATGTTTCCTTTTATAGCTACATGTTAAGTTACGTTTCTTTTTATAGACTATTCTCACTATGACTTTAAGTCTTTGGGAATGTCTTTGATTACAGCTAACTAAAATACTCTGAAGTAATATAAGAATTAATAATATATTGGCCCAGCATTTAAAATGTGAAGTTAGTCTCTCAGATCACCTTTAACTTTATAATATTGAAAACCCTACAAGACAGTCCTCTCTTCTGTACCTCCTTCTACACCTCAGCATATATACCAAAGAAAACTTATGATAGGACCTGGGCAAAGATGGGTTGTAATCTGTGCTTTGGTGGAAACATAGATTCATTGGATTACCTAGATTCAGTGTGGCCTAGGCAGCTGTATGTTTAGATCACAACCTAGGCTAGATGTAAAAACTGTACAGAAACAAGTGCCTTTTAACATTTCTGTTTAAACAAATCTTGATGAAATCTCAAAACTTATTTAAGTATTATATTAAAAGTTGGGGGTTGTAATAGTCTGTGGCCAAATATCATTTAGTCCATTTAACCCCATTTTACAAAGGAGAAAGTAAGAGTAACTGAAATTAAATGACTCTCCCAGAGTTTCACAGTTAGCCTGTGGCAGAATTAGAACTAGAATTCAGGAATTTGTCTTATGGCTAGTGTTCTTTCTAGTTTACTACTATAAGTCTGGATTAGAATGAAAAGGAACTCTCTTGTTTCATAGTAAAGATGTGTTAAACTAAAGCAAATGAACTTAAAAACAATTCTGGAGCCTAGTTTGGCTTGGTGAGTCGTAGTAATCCCTAGCACTTGGGAGGCTGATACTAGTAGATCTTTTGGGTTCTGAAGTTCTGACCTTGCAGTGGGCTAAACTGATAAGGTATCTATAGTAAGTACAGCACAGTCTTATAAGCCCCTTGGAGTTAGAAGGGGTGTTAAGAAGGGGTGAATATGCTCAGGTGAGCTGGTTAACACTCTTGTGTAGACCACTGTTAGGATTGAGCCCCTGTCTTTAAAAAAAAAAAAAGTTAGTTTCTTTGTTAATTGCCCATGGGTTTAACTTTCCACTCCATAACTTCTTGGGGATAAGGCATTATTTCACAAAAAGAAAGGAATATCTCAAAACTCAGATATACATGTATGCCCATGTACATCTGCCTTAACTACCATACTTGCCTTTTTTTTAAGCTAATATAGATAAGAGTCTCTCCTACTTATTTTCTTTATATGTTTCTTCCCTGAGACCATGGCCATACAGATACAACATCATTGAGAAATATGAGTCCTTTCCTGATCTTTCCCAGTTAATGTGCCTCTGCTCAGATTATTTTATTTTTACATTTTTAAAAATATTTATCTTTCTGCATGAATGATACTTCCCTAAAGTAGAAAGTAAGCCTTATGAGATCAGAGACAACTACATTTTTTTCTCTTTGTATCCCAAATGGTATACAGTATCTGGAATATAGTAAATACTTAATAAATGATTTCAAGATAAATTTAAGTCATAGTTTTGCTCAATAGATTTTAGATTTCAGAAGCTCATCTGTCATAAAAATTTTTTTCATTAATAGAATGATTGTTGTAGACCAGATCTAATTAAAGACAATCTTTTGCTTCACTTTTTAAAATTAAAATGATATGAGACACCTATACAATATCTAACATTTAACAAAAGGTCTACTTAGCAATAGTATGGAAAAAATACCCAGTAAAGGTGGAATATTCAGTCAAGCCAGGGAAGTGTTTACTAAACCAGATTCAAATGTAATTAGTAAATATTTAACAATAAATAAAAACAAGTAGAACAGATAGTGTTATTAATATTTGTCCTGTGTTCTCCCCTCATTTCCCCCCCGCCCCGGAATACTCATCAGTCTGTTTCTGTTTGATTTTTAATGTCACTTTTTAAAGCAAATTTTTAAGAAGTTAAGAGATAATTATCTACTTGCGTGTTGCCTGTTCTAATGCTGTTGGGCCCCACTAGTCTTTCCACTCTCCTTAGTTTAGGACATGAATTGATCACTGTCCTCTTGAACTTACAGTCTCTAAATTCTGGTTCAAGTCTAGATCACATAGCTTCTTCCTTGCTCCAGTAGCCTGTTGCATGCACCAGCCATATCCACTAAAGTGGAAGACTTTAGGTTCAAAACATAACACTACCTCCTTATATCTTTTCTGTGTCTGGTACTGAGTCTGAAACCCTTCTTTGGCCTCATACTGAATCCTTAATCCTGATCCACCCCTGTTCCATGATTCTTGTCCTGTTCATTTGCCTATGAGCCAAATTTGTGATCTTGGGGTAGAAAAGGACCCACTGACTTTCTCTTTAGATTTCCCAATTTTTCAGTCTGGTCCTCTTAGATTTTCATGAGTTGTAGAATAGAGGAGCTGGATTGTCTACTTTCTTCTCCTTTACTTTTCTTTGCTGGTCTCTTCCTTTGTTTTCAGATGAAGAAATTGAACCCAAGTTCCCTTATACGTGAATTACCTAGGAATACAGAGATAACAAATAGCAGAGCTGGGATTCAACCCCAGCTCCTTTGACTCCAGATCTGATGCTTTTGTCACTAAACTATATTATCTCCTGTAACTTAGGCATTGCATCATTCTTTCTTCATCTTCAACTTTTAATTCTTCACCATCAACTTTGTCCAAGGTAATATGAAAGGTGAATGTGAAAGGCAGATTTTAATTTAGGCCCTCTTTTTTAAAATATAATTTCTTTTATTTAATTGAGTCAAGATTTTTCAGAAAGAAGCCATTTACGAAGGGGTGATGGAGAAATCCTTAAGAGTAGGCTGTAGACAAGGCCTCACATAGTTATTTGGGAGCAGTAATAGCAGAGGTTCCAATATGATGGAAGGCGTCATTTGGATCCCACATTGGCAGCACTTTCAGCAGTGCTCCAGCACTGGTGGGGTTGAGGATAGTGGAAGATTGTGGAAGATAACCACCACACTGAAAGTGGATGGGACAACAAAGATAGGTTCCTCTTCTCTCTCGCCCCCCTCCTCCCAACGCAGCATTTAGATATGTTACAGTAGTAGCAGAGTGGGCAACAATTCTGGCACTGAAACAGGCTACATGTAATAGGATAATGACCTCTTAGCTCTCTTAGTGAAAGATTGTTCCTTAGGTTTAACCAGTATGACAACATAGCCTATACACAGAGTCAGGGACACTGATTAACTAATGCTCTGTCCTTGCAGTATCCTTTCCATGCTGTGGTCAACAGTTTTCTTATCTGTAAAATGAAGGGATTGTATTAGATGATCTCTTTTAAGTCTCTATGATCCTGTGAAGAATATTTGGTTGTTATCTCTCTGTTAAGAATAAGTCAAATAGGAAAATTGGGGTATTAACAAGAAGAAATGGGTAGAGGGAATGGATCCTAGTGTAGGATGTGGCAGGGTTAGGATACTGATCTGTTAAAGTATAGATGTGACCACACAGAATAGAATGGTATGAATAGTTCTTAAAAAAAGGCATTTTAAGATGGCATTTTAGTGCCATTCTGTTCTCATAGAGGACTTAAAACAGTTGAATTTACTTATTTTAGCTCAGAGTTAGAGCTTTCTTTAGAATCATATTTATCCTAATAAAATCCTTTGTATTCCATTTTGTGGCTTCCATGCTTTTCATGATATAGAGAGTAATGCCACATCAAAAATAAGCAAGCTTTGACTTTTTGTTCAAATGGGATTTTACAACAATGTTATTATTATTAGTAATAAGAATTTATCATTGAAATCAGCCTTCCTTTTAGAAATATTCTGTGATAGTTTACAAAGTTGAAAGCATATGAAATAAAATAATTCAGAATAAAAACAATTAAAAAAACAGGTTGAAAGGGAAATAGTTATAGTTCAGCCTGGCACTCTCAGATAGCTGGGGTGTTTTAATTACTATAAGGTCTCAATTTAGCTCTGGACTTTCTGGAAGCTGAGATTAAAAAAAAAAGTAAAATTAGCTTTTATAACTTTCATTTTGTTTTTAAAAGGCACGCTAATATGTGTAGATGGAGATTTTTCTGGCATTGAATTCTAGGAGGAATTTCCCAAATTTTAGATATTTTGCTAATGACACTAAATGTTTAGATTGGAGATTCTTTAAGATTATCTGGTTTAAGTGGGCTCTTTATCACTGCTCTAAAAGACTAAGCATATAATATGAAATCCCAATTTATTGAAGTTATTTTTGTTGAAAACTAAGATAATAATGTTGGAATTATATTAGGATCCTACTATGTGGAGATTATTAGATTGGTGAGAATTATTATATTCTTTTGCATTAAGATATAAGTAACATGAGGAGAGATGTATCTGTGTCATTACTGCACTCAAGGTCCTGACACCATATTACTTTGATCTTTTCTTGTTTTCTTGTAGCATAGTCCCTGTACACATGGTAGGTACTTAAAAAATGTTCATGTGGCTATAAGTCTGTAATGACAAAAAATTCCTTCCCATTGTCTACAAGATAAAGTTCAAATTCCTTTAATAAAATCATCTGTGATCCAAACCTGCTATTGACTTTCATAAATTTGGCCATCACCTTTACTTAGCTAGGCCTTAATTTCTAAATCTATAAAATAAGATTACATTACATAATCTCTTATGTCCTTTCCAGTGCTGAACTATTGTGATCATATACCTTCCTTCCTTCCTTCCTTCCTTCCTTCCTTCCTTCCTTCCTTCCTTGCTTCCTTCCTTGCTTCCTTGCTTCCTTCCTTCCTTCTTTCCTTCCTCCCTCCCTCCCTTCCTTCCTCCCTCCCTCCCTCCCTCCCTTCCTTCCTTTTTTTTTATTAAAGCTTTTTATTTGTATAACATAGATATGGGTAGTTCCCCAACATTTATCTTTACAAAGCTTTCCATTACAAATTTTACCCCCAGTCCCCTCCCCTCCCCTAGATGGCAGGAAGTCCACTACATGTTAATAATGTTGAAATGCTTGAGAAGTTATGCAAGAAAAATCCTATCTACAAGAAAAAAAAAAGAATCAGAGAAAGGCAACCCAATGCAAGCAAATGTCAATAGGGATCATGAAAATGTTACGTTGTGGTCCATATTTCATTTCCCTCTCTCTGGGTGTATATGGTTTTCTTCAGTGAACAATTGGAACTGGTTTGAGACAATTCTTTGTTGCAGAGAGCCATGTCCATCAGAATTGATCATCATGTAATACTGTTGTTGCTGTGTATGATGATCTCCTGGTTCTGCTCGTTTCACTCAGCATCAGTTCGATCATATATCTTTTTAAAAGTGCCCTATTGATCTTCTGTGTAAACCCTGTTTCAGCAAGACCTAGTTTTTAATTTTTCTGCATGAAGTCATTTCTGATGATTAAAACTCAAAATCCTTAATGTACTCAGATTCTGTCTTTTCATTCATTTCTGCAGATGAAGCTAGAAATAATTTGTATTGCTTCTGAGTTTATTCTGTAGCACTTAGCACAAAGTGCCTTATATTGTTGAGTTTTATGTGTGTTGGTGTATATGTCTTAACATTCCATCTAAAGTTTAACTACTTGAAAGCAAAGTTTTTGACCTCTCCCAGGTCCTAGCACAGCATTTTGAGTACAGTAGTTGAATTCACTTGAAATACCTACTCCACAATTGATCCCTCCTCTTAGAAATCACTCTCTCAAATCTAGCTGAAAATGATCTTTCCTTCCTTGATCTTGTGTTTGTTGTTTTTATTTCTCTTACAAATTTATGATTCTGTTCTATTTTGGATTGCATAATTTATTTTATGTTACCCCCTTCATGTTGAATTGTTCTGATTTTATTTTATTATATGTTAGCACTTAGCATAGTGCTTTGCTTATAGGAGATATTTATTAAATGAACTTACATTAGTAGTGACTTGATTATTAAATTAGATTTGTTGATTGAAGAGCAAAATTTAAAAAAATTTACATTTTTATCTTAATAATTGTTTTCTTTTATTCAGTATGGAAACAGTATTTAAAGCATGGCATAGAAAGGATAATACTACACATATCTGCCATTTTCTGTTATTACATTGTAGATAAATTATTTAGAAAATATCTTATTGTAGAATTTTAGAGCTAAAAATGATTGCATAAAAATAATCTAGCCCAAATTCCTTATTTTTACAGATAAGAGAACTGTAAGCCAGGTAGATCAAGTTGCATATTTGAAGTCACAGAACTGGTTAATGGTATTTCTGGGAATAGAACCTCAAATCTCTTGAATTCCATTCAAGAGGACTCTTAGCTATGCACACTGCGATGCCCAGATACTTCAGCTTGCCAAAGTAAAAATGATTCTGACCTTTTATTTCTATAGTTTTATCTAGCAACTTTTTATAGTTTTTCATGTTTTGCCATGTAATGAATATTTTATTTATTAAATATGATGAAATTAAATCTGTTTTAGATAAGTAAAGATAATTAATTATCAATATTGGGCATTTCAGTAAAATGATATTATGCCTTTTTTCCCTTTCTAGAACAGGAGGCTACTTTGACTTCTGATGAAGTTTTAATTGCTGCTTTTAAAGAAGCAGTCAAAATTGCTTAATAGAATTGTAGGCATAGAACTGTGGCAACAAGGTTGGGCTTGTCTGTGCTTGTCTGTAATTCTGCTACTGAAGCCTATCGATCAATTGAGCTTCAATAGACTAAAAACTTTTTCTATATTTGAACTAATCCTGATACCAATATGGTGAGCCCTGGGATTGGTGTAAGGTGGAGTGGGGTGGGGTGATCATTCTGTCAAAAGAGGGGTGAAACAGAATGACTCAAAGCTCTGTGTTGATCAGTGATGAGATCAGGCCCATGAGTGACTGCTGTATTTCTCTCCCCTTGTCCCCCTTCCAAAAAAAAATATTAATGTATTAAGACTGTATTTTCCAAAAACAGCTCGGTAAAGCTCTAAAAATGGAGCAGGAAAAGAAAAATAAACTGAATCAGCTATATATTTCTGTAGCTCAATGCTACATTAAAAAAATTGTCAGAATTCTATGGAAACTGGCAAAGAAGATAAACTAGAGTAGGTAGAAATTGTGCAGAGTAGCCTTAGAGAATACAGGAAAGTCTGAGTGGATCCCAATGGCAAGAAAAGGGAGAGAAGCCTCCAGACTGATTCCAGCTAGGCGATAGTGTAGAATCTCTAGCTCTAGGAGAAAAAAGCATAGAGAAGAATAATCATAGAGCCACAGGCCTGAACCACTGTTACCAGGCAGTAACCACAAGGAACTAGGGGAGTGTCTGAGGCCAGATTAGAACTCAAGTTTTCCTGATTCCAGGCCCTGCACTCTATCTACCCTAGATGTTCAAGTCATTGGGAATCTGTGTATGGAGAGCTTTAGATGTTAGTGAAGATTTTGTAATTCATTCTAAAGACTATAGAGAGCCACCAAGATTTTATTTTAGTAATGGAATGATATAGTCAGATCTGTTCATTTGAAAAATATCAATTTGGAGGTTATGGAGGATGAATTTGCAAGGAATTGAACATTTATTATTACTATATGCTAGGCACTGTGTGCTAAGTGCTGAGAATACAAATAAGAAAAAAAGACAATCTTCTTCCAAAGAGCTTATATCTAATGGTTGAAGACAGCACACAAAAAAGAAGCTAAAAGGAAGTGGGGGAGGGGGGCGCACAAAAGGGTACCTGGGAAGAGAGCATGATGTTCCATGATGTCAAAATAAAGCAGTGCTGCTGATGGAAAATGGAGGAGTGTGGTTTGGAAGCAGAGAGACCAGTTAAGAAGCTATCGTAATAAATATTTTAGTATAGCATATTAGAGTGCTAGATTACAAAGACTTGGTTTCAAGTCCTTCTATAGGCACTTATTAGTTAGCAGATCAGCTATCCTGGCAGATCACCTAACCTCCCTGAGCTTCAGTTTTTACATCTGTAAAAAAGGATAATACTATCACCTACTTTGTGGGGTTTTCCTGAGGATCTCTTTGATGGATGGATGGGTTATAAGAACTGAGAATTATTATTATTGTATAGGAAACTCCAAGTGATGAAACAGCTTCTATCAATAATGATAGGCATGTGTTCTTTGAGTAAACAATTAATTGCCTGGGGTTACTTGACAGCAGTCACTTGACTGCTGGATTAAATGAAATAATTTATTGTGCTCAGCATTATATAAAGATCAATTTATTAGTCTGGCTGAGAGGTGATAAGGATCTCTCATCAGTAAAGGTTGACCTTGTGATTAAAGAGAAAGGGATAAATAGTTATTTTGGGGAGGTGGAATTAATAAAACTGATTGGAAGTGAAAGTGAGTGAGAGGAAAGTCTGTGGAGATTCTGAAGTACTGAACCTGGGGAACTTGAATGCTGGTGATACCCTCTTTTATTGATACCGATAAATTGCTGTAATATAAAGACATGCTTGTATTTAGAAATACAGAGTCGTATATGATGAAAGCCCCAGATAGGATGCAGACAGAATTCTTTGTGGGATCCAAGGAGGAAGAGATTATCATTGAAGGCTTTAAAGTAGGTGGTTTATAGGAGGCTTAAAGAATTGATAGGATTCAGCAGGAGAGAGATGAAGAGCTAAGGTGTTTCAAGCAGGAGCACAGCATAAGGCAGGAAAATGTTAAATGTCTTCAATTTTGTTGGAGTATAGAGTTTATGGAGGGAGTAGTTTAATACATAGTTGAAAAAATGAAATTGTTGCATTTGGTAGGAGGATCTTGAATACTAAGGAATTTAATGTTTACTTGTGGGTACTAGCAAACCTTTGAAAAGTTTTGGACATAGAATGTGAGAGAGGGAATGTTTTATGCATACATAAAACATTGATTTCTCAACAGTGTGAAGAATTGTAAGGTTTATAAAGAGGCTATTGTAGTAATCAAAGTTTATTGTAATTATTGAGCTTGGAAATCAAATTTTGAACTGGAATTTGATAGTCCTTACCAAATTTAATAAGTATTTGAATATGGAAAGTCAAGGGAAGAGGCAAAGATAACAACAAAGTTTTGACCGTGGAAAAGATATCCTATGAGTGATTCAAGGGTGGTTCCCCTTCTAGAAAGTTAGGTTAGGAAGATGATAACTTTTGACATGTTTAATGTGAGATTGCAACAAAACATTACTTATTGGGTTTCTTTAAAATCTTGAATCTGTACCTAGTCTGTTTTTGGCTCCAAGGCAGACTGTTTTGTCACCTGTTCTAGGTGTGCTCTGATGGGAAGATGGAAAGTTCAGAGCTTACATGGTGTTTCTCTGACTGTGCAGCAGTGGGAGGGGGGTTGGGTTGGGGTGAGGGAGCAGAAAGATAAGGTACTAGGTGATAAAGTGGTTAAGCTGCTGTACCAGTAGACAGAAGACCCGAACTTCAGACACTTAGTAATTGTGTGACCCTGGACAAGTCACTTACCTGATGTGTGCCTCAATTTTCTAAACTACAGAAATAGTAATAATAACAATACCTATTTTCCATGGATGTGAGGATCAAATAAGATAATATTTGTAAAGCACAATATCTAGCATGTGGGTGGGTGATATATATAAAAGAGATATATAGGTATCTATATATCTCTTTTATATATATGCTTATTCTCTTTCCTTTCCTCATTCTTAAGCAATGGTTTTATCTAGAATTCTCTCAACTGTCACTGAAATCTCTTGTTCCAGTCAACTCCCTATTAATTTATAGGGGCCTCAGAAGGTAGGATCATATTCCTTAACCAGTATGAAGAAACATTTTGTTCCATCTAGGGAAGTGACCAGACCTTTATACCTATCAATCAATCTGCAAGTATTTATTAGTTACTTACTCTGTGCTAGATATTATGCTTGTCCCTGGGGATAAAAGTACAAAGAATAAAACAGTCCTCACTCCCATGGAGCTTACGTTCTAATGGGGGAGACATCAAGTACATGCAAAAATATATACAAAAGAGCAGCTAGCACAGTGGATAGAGCAGTGAAGTCAGGAGGACCTGAGTTCAAATTCAGCCTCAATCATGTAATGCATACTAGCTGTGGGACCCTAGGCAAGACACTTAGCCCCAGTTGCTTCAGCCACGCACATATATAGCATAAATATAAAGTTAGTGAATACATACATACACAAAGTAAATGTGAGGTAGTGTGGGGGAAGGGAAGGGAGTGTGACAGTTATCAGGAAAGGATTTATTAGAAGATGATACTTAAGCTGCCTTGTAAAGGCAGAGAGAGACATTATGAGGAAGAAGTGAGAGAATTATTTCCAGCCATGTGTAATGGGCAGTACAGAGAACCACAGACAGGAGATGGAGTATGATGTGTGTGGAACAGAGGAAAGACCAGTTTGGTGAGATTTCAGACTATAAGGTGGGGAGTAATATCCAGTGAGACTAAATAGATAAACAGGGGCCAGGTTTTGTAGAACTCTGGAAGCTAAACCAAGGAATTTATATTTTATCCCAATGGTATAAGAAGCCACTAGACTTGGTTAAGTTTAGGTGAGTTCTTTGTTCAGATCTTTATTTGAGGAAAATGGCCATGGAATAGTTAATAAGAGGGTCTGGAGTGGTGATAGACTTGTGGCAGGGAAAATATTTAAGATGTTATGTGTGTTTTGATTTATTCCAGTAATCCCCACCCTTACATTGCATGAAAGAAAATAAAAAGAAATGGGTAAAGAACCTGAGGATTTCTGGGTTTGAACTGAGCTCTTTTCAGATGCCTCCCAGTTGAATCAAATAATTGATTAGGGAGGAGATGGAGTTGGGGTTGTGAGGAAGGAAAAGACCTATAATAGCCTGCTCTGGGAATTAAGAAAAGGAAATCAGGTATAGATTAAAAATAAAATCTGAACTGTTATTTTATTTCTATTGTATTCTTCATGTAATAGGTAAATTTATAACTTTTTCTCCTTTCTACTGCCATTCCAAAGGTTATGAATGCAGATGGTACTGGAAGAAGAGTATTGGTAGAAGACAAGATTCCTCATATTTTTGGGTTTACCTTGCTTGGGGACTATGTCTATTGGACTGACTGGCAAAGACGTAGTATTGAACGGGTGCACAAACGAAGTGCTGAAAGGGAAATCATCATAGATCAGTTACCTGATCTTATGGGCCTAAAAGCCACAAATGTTCATCGAATCATTGGTGAGTAGGATTAGAACTTAACCTAATGTTTGGAAATAGAGAAAGAAGGGAAGAGAGATGAGTAATAGGCAGAAATTTACAGAGCAACTTTTTTAAATAGTTGAAATAGATAATTACTGTGTTCTGGCACTTTCAAATTTTCCCCAGCAGCAGAATCGGGGGAAAAGCATAAGGAATTTGGTTGACCCTTTTAAATGGGACTTAATGCTCTGGCAAAAAAATTTTAATTTTGGTGGTTTGTTTTAGAGAAATGCTTCCCTACTAAAAAACATTCAGTATTATGCAAAGAATTTCACTTACTTGGAACTTAACCATGAGGGAGAAGAAAAGAATTTTATAATGAATTTTTATTTCTTTACTGGTCTATGAATACTGCTTGTCTGAGTATTGAAGAGAGTACACATATGGCTTTATTCACCAAATATTTAGCAATCTTAAAATAACTGGCACCAAAAACTATGTTGCTTCATGTCTGTTTTTTCCTCTTTCCATAATTTATTTTTAGGTTCCAACCCATGTGCTAATGAAAATGGGGGATGTAGCCATCTTTGCCTCTATAGACCTCAAGGACTCCGTTGTGCCTGCCCCATTGGCTTTGAGCTTATCAGTGACATGAAGACTTGCATTGTTCCAGAAGCTTTCCTTTTGTTTTCTCGGAGAGCAGACATAAGGCGCATTTCTTTGGAAACAAACAACAACAATGTGGCGATCCCACTTACTGGTGTGAAAGAAGCTTCTGCTTTAGATTTTGATGTAACAGACAATCGTATTTATTGGACTGATATTTCTCTGAAGGTAAAGGGGTTTAAAGGGACTAAAGCATGGAAATTGTAATATAAAGAATAAGAAAAGTATTTTTATATTTAATTTTAGGGCTAGAAATTATAGACAATTTGGTTTAGCACTTATGTTTTACAGTTTTCTATCATCTCTACAACATGTTGCCCTACTATATATATATTTTTGCTGAGGCAATTTGGGATTAAGTGACTTGCCCAGGGTCACACAGCTAGGACGTATTAAGTGTCTGAGGCTAGATTTGAACTCACGTTCTCCTGACTTCAAGGCTGTGTCTTACTATTTTTGACCAAACAGTTTTATTTATTACTAGCCTCTCTCATGTTTGAGGAAGCTTTGTAGAAGTTGAATGAAGACAATACCTGCTTCTTGGAATGGTGAAGACACTGAGAGAAGAAAGAATTTGAGGAAGAAATGAAATTTTTACTTTTTGGGGCCCTTTCAGGTCATTTATTGGTTTAGAAATATAGAGATAGATTGCGAAACTACTTTTAATGACAAAATTTTAATTGTTTAATTACAACTGTGAAAAGGAGAAAAAAATGACATGTTTCTTTCCACAAATTTTTGGGAAACATCTCTCCTTCAGATTTCCACTACAGTATTATTGCCCCTGGCCCTTCACATCTCTTTCCCTCTGTGTACTGATATCTTTTGTTCTAGTGATTCCAATGCATCAGCCTTGGTTAATACTGTTGGTGGAGTTCTGAGATTCTTTAGTGTGGTGGATGTCAGTCTGTCACTCATAACATGTCCTAGAACAAGAGTAAATAATGAACACATTACCTTTCTTCATATATTTTTTGTCTTCTCTTTATACTATTTCCTTTTTTTCCTTCTCCTTTGTTCATCATGCTGGCCTGCCAATAGTACCCGGAGACATTAGTCCATGTAGTGCAGTGGAAAAAATTGGCTGGATGGGGAGTCAGAAATTGTAGATTTAAATTCTAGCTTTGTCACTTAACTATCTAGAACTGTGAGTCTAAACCTCTTTGGTCCCAAATTTTCTCATTTGTAAAATGAAAGCTTTGAGTCTGTGATCCATCTAACCTTTTACTATTGTACTTAGGGCCAGAGAGGTTGCTGAACCTATGGATAGAGATCACCACTGGGTCATAAGAGTGAGATTGATCCATGCAGCAATGTGAGATGCAACTATGGCATTGTAGAAAGAACCACTGAAAAGGGGTTTGAGAGCCAACTGTTGTACTTAATATATACTTAATACATGGATAAATCACTTAACTCCTTTGGGTTTCACTGTACTTTTCTATAAAATGAGAAGTTAAACAATTTTTAAGGTGACTTTCAGCTTTAAATCCTCTGATTCTAGGTGGGTTTTTTGTTTTTAAAAGTTGAGGTAAATATTATTTTGAGCCTTTTGATCTAGAGTTTCCCCCAGTATTCCTATGGTTGCTGTCAGCTTTTTTCCCTTTTTTCTAGCTGCTATGAATATTCTGTACTAAGATTCATATTTTTAGTTTTGCTAATTGTATTTCATGTATGCAACTTTCCTCTTTCCTAAGTAAACAATCCAGCAACTTCATAGATAGTCTACTGTAGGCAAAAGTTTAAGGGCTTAGAGAAAATTCTTTTTTGTTCATAGTTGATAAAAAAATAATATAATAAATAATTGGGTTGGTAAATTATTTCATAAGATTTTTAAACTCTTAACCAATTGAAATTACTGGTTTTCAAACATGGAATACAAGGATTTAAACTAATTTGATTAAGTCATCATTTTACCTTCATTCTCATATGGGAAAGGAGAAAAAGTAGGTAGCATCATAAAACAGGCTCAGAAAATGTCAGAAATTTGGAAAAACTTTGCTTCTTTTTGCCAGATGTTTTTGTCTTGTTTCTTAGGGGTTGTATAAATTATATTGTATTCTGAGTAGTTTACTACTGTTTTTATTATGTGATGATAGCTTTCATCATGGAAGGAATTTAAAGCTGCTATCTAGATTGAACCCAAATCAGTTTCAGGTTAAGTGAATCATTACAGTATCTATGTAACTATTATGATGCAACTATTTAACTGACAGGGAATTTGAAGCTACATTTGAAATAGAAGTCTGGGAATAATAGACAAGATATGATCAAATAAGGAAGGCTACTTTGTTTAAAAATATTATGGTCCTATCATCCATGTGATAACATTTCCAAATGTGTTCGGAGAGCTGAGTCTACATTGTAGCTAACCACAAATCGTAGTTATGTTTCTCTACTTTAGTGACCAAACAGTATTTTTTTTTTAAATAGAGATTTTAAGACTTAAAGATTATTTACATCAGGTGTATTTTGGTTCTTGAGGTTGCCAAAGGTTTCTTCTTTAATTTGACAGTAAATTCTAAAGCTCACTGTTGTAATTTTAGTGTTTACTAGATCTAGATAAGTCAACTAATATTAATTATTATGGTAGAGATGATAAAACAATATGAAATATTTTCAATATTTATGAACTATGCTTAGGATTTGGCTTGGTTTTGGTTTTGCTTAAAAAAATATATCATCTATTGTGAATCCTAATTCTTCGGGATTGTGTTTTGTTTGTAAATCTTAATGTTATTGTTGGTATATCTTATCTATCTCTGTTTCTGTAGACTATCAGCAGAGCATTTATGAATGGCAGTTCACTGGAGCATGTGGTAGAATTTGGTTTGGATTATCCAGAAGGCATGGCTGTAGACTGGCTAGGAAAGAATTTATACTGGGCAGACACTGGAACAAATCGTATTGAAGTATCAAAGTTGGATGGGCAGCATCGACAAGTTCTAGTATGGAAGGACCTGGATAGCCCCAGAGCTCTTGCATTAGATCCTGCTGAAGGGTAAGCTTAATTTTACCTTTGTAATTTTTGTAGGCTACACAGGATTGTTTTCTCATGGGCACAAGAAGATAGCATTGATAAGCTTTGAATACATAATTTGGGAGGGGATAGAGTCAGATAATCAAGGACAGAATCTTGTTATTCTGAGTAATATTTGTTAAGGTTGAAAATCCTTGTGAAAGGTTTTATTTTAAAATCATTAATTTATTTGCCTATGATTTAGAATGGATGATAATGAACTGAGTATACTTTTGTATTATGTTAGAAAGGGAAAAGAGACTAAATAAAGTAAAAGAGTTAAAAAGTTTAACAGAATGATTCTATATCTAAAATAAGCTATTTTAAATAGTTTGGAGTCATGTGTTTAAAAAAAAAAGTTGTGATCATTTTATATATCCTATCAGAAAGTTAAGACCTTAGATTAGATGCCACTTGTACTTCAAAGGAATAAAACTGAATAGAAAAAAACAAAACATGCATTTGAATTTTTTAGACTTTTGAGTAATTTAGACTGTATATATTTTGATCCATATCAGTGAGATTTTATTGTTACCACAAAAACAAAGAAATATATGTTGCAGTAAATTCCATCAAGAAAGTAGCCTTTGGTTCTATAGACTATAGTAGCAATTCTCAAAGTAGGGTTTGAGAATCTGTGGGGTCAATGAGATCAAAATGGTTTTCATGATACTAAAATGTTTAAAATTCTAAAATGATAAATATCAAGAGATATAACTCAGATTTTTTTTAAAAAACCCTCAAATTAAAAAAAAAAAGTCCTTGGAGGAGAAAAAATTTTAGGAGTATAAAAAGAGGCTCAGAGCAAAAAAATGTGAGAACTGTGTTGTTATAGTGGATTACAGGTTTTGTCCTAGGGAGGATTTACTAGAATATGGTTTTCTTTAAAAAAAAAAAAAAATCATCAATTGGGGAAACTCAGAATTAGGAATGGAAATCAATTTAATAAAATCCACATGTTTAAATAACATTTATCTACCATATTTGACATTAAAGTAGACAATTTCATATTACTTAGCCTCCTCTCTGATTAACTGTCTAAACCAGGCCATATTCAGAGTCAGCATTCTTGATGATATCATGTAGCATTAAGGTAAAGTTGATATTGCCTTCTAACATTAACTGTCAGACAAATTTAGGATTTATGACCAAGGACACTGGCATGGGTCACTACTAGCAGATATCAGGCTTGTCTCACACACATTTTGAATCCCGAAGGGTATATACACAGCCATAACTTGAGAAATGCTATCCACGTACAGTCTAAAAACACGATGTGGGAGGGTCATGTTTTTAGAAATGGAAAGAACCTTAATGACAATCTAGTCCAGTATTCTCTAATCTTATAGAGGAGGAAACTGAAGTCAAGGAGGTTTAAGTGATTTGCTCAGGGTCTTACGAATAATAAAATAAGCATTAGTTGTAGGATTTGAACCTACAACCTCTAATTCTAGGAGAATTCTAACCTAGTGCCAATTTGTAGAGTGTTTCTAACTAGTATTTGTATTGATTTTACTAAAAGAACATTTTGTTTGAGGTTAGAATACTTGTTCTAGTTCTGTTAATCTCTGTGCCTCTGCTTTCTTATCTGTGGAATACCTTACCTACTTGCCTCACAGGATTGTTGTGAGAGTAAAATAAAATAATGGGGAAAAATTTTTGGAGAAGAACTACTATTAAAAAAATTGTTCTATAATTAAAGGTATAATTAAAATAGTAAGGCTGCCTACTTCTAGGCAGTTGACATAAGGGGACAGGCACCTGATCTGTTCATATATAAGTAGCAGGTACCCTTAGAATCTAACAGAAATTGACTGTAAAATGATGAGACATGTTTCATCATCATAAAATATCATAGTTGGAGAGAGCCTCAAGAAGTCATATAGTATTAACTGTACACAAATAAGAATCCCTTTCTACAATAAACTTGATCATTAGTCATTCAGACCTCTTTATTTGATCTCTGGTGAGGAAAAAATCTACTTTTCCCATTGTACTTCTGCATAGCTCTAATTTTTATAGTTTTAGTTATAGTAAGCATATATCTGCTTTTCTGTCTTTGGCTCTGCTTTTAAGTACTAGTCTCTTGGATACTATTGGGCAAGATGTCTAGAGTAATACTTGTTAATGTAAATTTGGTGACAGAGACACTTGATAAACAGAAACCAAACTAAAATCCTTAGCTGTAATCAGAAATCCTCACCTCAAATAGTTTTCTTTTACTACTTTTGTAATCTAGAAGTTGAATAATTTATCCAGAATGGGAAAAACAGGTAACATATTTCATTGATATACCAATCCTGCTCTTAAAGCAACTAATCACTGAATTTTTATTCCATCTTTTCTTAATAACAAAGTATCAGAATCAGTTCAGTTAATAATTTTCCTCTGTTAATTCTTTGAGGGGGAGCAGAAAGGAAAAAATATACTTTAGGCAGTGAGATATTGTAGCACACTTCTTTATTAGAAGTGCAAGAAAAATCACATTTAAAAATATAAAAAAGATCTGGAGAATATAAAGAAACTAAAAATAATTTAATTTTTAAAAATTCTTTAATGACTGTTGATTTTTTGATGAATGTGGCTAGATTTTAAAAACACTGCTGCTTTATTTTCATTAGCTTTGCAAATAGAGATTTATTATATACCATGTGCTTTAGTAGGAAATGTTTGATTGGGGTCCAATTCTGAGGCTTTGGATGAAACAAATACTATTGGAAATGTTATAAGAAGAATTGGCTTCTATTCAAGCATTTAAGGAAATGATATTTAGTTGAAAATGGTATAAAAAAATGAAGCATTCGTTTATAGCCATAAAAGTTTGCCTTTCCTTTTATTGTCCAATTCAAGTTCTTAAAGTTTGCATAATTATTTATAAGATATTTCTTTTTATTTACATGATCAAAAATGAAAAAAATATACAATGATAGGTATTTTGATTTTAGGTTTATGTATTGGACTGAGTGGGGTGGAAAACCTAAGATAGACAGAGCTGCAATGGATGGAAGTGAACGTACTACATTAGTTCCAAATGTAGGACGGGCAAATGGCTTAACTATTGATTATGCTAAAAGAAGACTCTATTGGACAGACCTGGATACCAACTTAATTGAATCCTCAAATATGTTAGGTAAGGTGTAGTTCTGTTCATTCAAATTGAGGCTTTCAAGTGGTGGATTATTATTAATGTTTTGAGTATAAAGTTAAGTTGAGGTGATTTTAATTTTATTTTTAATTCATGAATGTCATATGTATGTGATGTATGTAGATTTATTGCTTCATTTGAACAATCAAGCTTTGTAGCTATATTCTAATATCTTTAAACTGGAGTAGGGTGAGGATCTATGCTATCAGTTTCTTGTTCTAGATGTTTTCTTTGGATTCTTTTTCTTGGTCCTATTTACAGTGTTTTTATTTCTATGAGGAGAGTAAATAGGAGAAACCTGTGGTATAAAAAGATATACTCTTCCAGAATTATCTTTTGATGATGATAATCATCATGCTAATAATGATAACAGTGCTTATAAAAATCTTAATTCAAAATTGCAGTGGACTTCATAAATATCTCATTTTGAAAATGATATAATGAAACATTGTTTGAATATAGGAAAGCCAAGCACATAAATTTTCTTTTCTTTTTCTGTATAAATTGTTTTGAAGTTAACATTTCAAGTTGTAGTCTCTTACATAAAGCCCAGTGACAGTGCTGACATAGGTAAAATGCCACTAACAAAAATCCAGTAGTACTGACTGCATTTTTTCATAATAAAGAAATTTTATTGTACTTATGATTATTTGAAAAGAGTGAATAAAGGACTGGGACTGGTAAATATTTCTTCTGAGAACCTTTTGTGACTAATTTATTTTAATAGAAGTTTATATTTATTGTATTAGAAGTTGACTTAGAGTAAAAATATTAATCTGAGATATAGGATTAGAATGCAGATGAATTGACTGTAGAGATTACACTGGTTTCAGGATTGCTTCCAAAATAATTATACTTTTCTTAACTACCTACAAATATAATTTTTTCACATATTACGAAATGATTTGTGCTGCCAGCAAGACATTTCTATCTACACATTTCATCCTTCTTTTTACCTCTCTACTGCTTTTCTGAAAACAGGCCTGAACCGTGAAGTTATAGCAGATGACTTGCCTCATCCTTTTGGCTTGACTCAGTACCAAGATTACATTTACTGGACAGACTGGAGCCGACGTAGCATTGAACGTGCCAACAAAACCAGTGGCCAAAACCGAACCATCATACAGGGCCATTTGGATTACGTGATGGACATCCTAGTCTTTCACTCTTCTCGACAGGCAGGATGGAATGAATGTGCTTCCAGCAATGGGCATTGCTCCCATCTCTGTTTGGCTGTGCCAGTTGGTGGTTTTGTTTGTGGATGTCCAGCCCACTACTCATTGAATACTGACAACAGGACTTGTAGTGGTAAGCTGTAATTCTCTATGAACAAGTTAGAATTTGAGGAAAAAGCAGTTTGGGAACCTTATGCTCATTCTTTCAGGAGTCAAAAATGTGACAGACCAAAGGTGATTTTACTGGAAAGAGAGGGTTAGTTAAAAAATACAACAACACCTGAAGTCAGCAGGACAACAACAACAAAAACAACAATAAAAACAAAAAACAACAAATTTTTTGTTACTGTTTTCTTAGTGATAGTAATACATGATGATGTGGCAAAATATTAACTCTTTTCAATTGACATTAATTTTTCTAATTGACATAAAATTTTTTAATTTGATATTTAAATAATTAAAATGTATTAGACCCAAAAGTGAGACAAAGTAAATATAACTAGTTTTCATTTTTCTCTTAATGGAAATTAAGAGGTACAGATAATACAAAATCAATAGTCAAATGACAAATCTTTCTGTTGAACCTTAAAAACAGTCATGCACATAGAATCACCACTTTTACACATTCTCATGTGTAAAGAGGGGAATAATGATCAGATATAGAATATAGGAAAGAATTAGATATTGAATGGGAGAGTGTTAGTAGATTTACCAAAGAGAATGGAATCCCAGAAATTAGTTCTTTGGAAATATTTCGGTATATTCTTTTGAAAGACTCGATTGAAAATTGTTTTTTAACCATAAAAAAGTAGACATTTCCCCTCTTGTTACTATGGGATATAAAACAGAAAATGCAAAGGAAGAATACATTTTTCATTTTCTTTGTTTAGCATTAACTTGACTAACAAGGTAACATCATATAACTTGTGTATTTTGTAGGTGGATGTAGGCTTATCATAGAGTTCATGGAATCACAGGAACTCAGAGTAGGAATAGATTTCAGAGGCCATGTTGTCCAAACCAAACATAAACTAGAATCCCCTCCATAATGTTCCTGAATAAGTGATTATCTAGCCTTTGCTTGAAGAACTCCATGAGGGAGAACATTGCTTCTTGAAGCAACGAATGTCTTAAACTCAAATCTTTGCCTTAGCAAGCACTTAGGCATGCTTTTTCATTCATTTACTTGTCTGTACTGTTTACCCATTTTGATAATTTTGTCCCTTGTGGCCAAAGCCAATGAGCCTAAGCTTCATCCACTCACTATCTCCTTTAATCTCCTCTTTCCCCTCTTTAATTAAATAATTATGATTCCTTCATTTGATTTTCCTATTAGCAGAATCTTGAGACTCCTTAGTGTTTTAGGTATTATATTCCCATATTCATGGAATTCATGAGTTTATTCATGTATATTTCTTAATGTAGCCTAAGATTATAGGATAGGGAAGAACGTAAGCATTTATGTAATGTGCCACGCATTGTGCTAAGTGCTTTTACATTTGATCTTCAAACAACTCTATGGTAGAGATGCTGGTATTGTCCCCATTTTATATTTGAGGTAACTGAGGTAAACAGGTTAAGTAACTTGCCCACAAAAGTAACAGTCTCTGAACATATTTGAACTCAGGCCTTCCTGACTCCAAGACCATCCTCTGCAGCATCAGCTACTCCATTAGATTTTTTGCCTGCCATAGAACACTGCTGCTTCATATTCAGCTTGCAGCCTACTAGAACCTGTAGATCTTTGTAGACAAACTGTTGTCTAATCATACTTGCTATGAAAGAACAATGGAATTGGAGTCAGAGGATCTCAATCTTAACTCTTATGTGAGCTTCCTTCTTATGTGAAGTTGGGGCAGATTTCCCACTTTCATGGAGCTCATGCCCCATCTTCTTTTGTGGTCCCCCCAGCTGTTTTCTCTTTTCAGATGACTCTCCACTTAATCTGTATATATTGCATATATGCTTAGTTATTTACATGTTTTCTCCCCAATGGAATTAAGGCTATTTGGAGACTGTTTTTTGACTTTCTTTGTATTCCCCCAGTACTTAAAACAGTTTCTCGTACAAAATATACTATAATTGCCTATATAGAGCAGTTGTTGGAAAAGTCCAAGAGAGATATGTAGCATAGCTCAAGAGAGAGAATAGGATTAGATATATAGATCTGGGAATCATCAGTATAGATAAAATTATTAATGGAAGCCAATGACATCCTCAAATTAGAGAGAAGAGAGCTTAAGGAAAAGTTTGGGGGTGAGAGAACTACCCCTACTTAATGGGTCTCACATAATGTAAAGCCTGGAGACTGAGGTAGAATCAAACAGGAATCTGGAGACATTTTCATGTAAATTTAGGAGATTATTAGGGAGAAGGAGGAGATCTGGGCTGCTAAGAGAATTGAGAAAAGATTATTGGAGTTGGCAACTGAGTGATCTTTAGTAACTTTGTAATTTCAGTTAAATGTTGAAATTTGAAGCCAGATTGATGTGTGAGGGCTGAAGGGAAGGTGGGGAGTGAGAAGGTGAGAGCTTTAGAAGGAACATAGATAATTTTCTCTAGTTTAACCACAAAGGGAATAAAAGTACAGGACAAGAGCTTGTAAAGATGGTTATATCAGGTGAGAACTTTTTGAAGATACTGGAAACATGAATGTGTTTGTAGACAGTGGGGAAGGAGATAGTAAGGGGAAAAAAAGAAGTTGAAGATGAGAGAGAGAAGGACAGTGGAGGCAATTTGCTAGAGAAATTGAGAGGGTATATGAGATCAAGGGTGAATGAACAGAACTTGGCATTGGGAAGAAGATCCATTTCTTTGAAGTGAGTGAAGGTGGAGACACTAGATAAATGTCTGAGAGATGAGGAGGAAGGGAACCTCTTGGTGAATGGTTTCAGTTTTTTCAGTTAAGGATGAGGTGATGTTTTCAGCTTAGTGAGTAGGAGAAAAGGGTACCATAGGAGGCTTGAGGATTTGAAATAATTGCTATGGAAAGTAGGATAATATTAATTATAGAAGAACAGTATTTGCCTTGTTGCAGTGTGGTCTTAGTTGAAAGCATTGCAGTTGTTGCCCCTAGAGACTAGTAGGGTGCTTTCCCTAAGGTTCACAGAATATTTAATGGTCTTGTCTGTCACTGTTTCTTGAGTGTTTCTTAATTTAAAGACCTTCATTTCAGAACATTTAGAATTATGTAGTCTCAGGGCTATGACCTTTGATTTCACCTAGGCTTCTTTACCTTGCTTTCCTAAGAAAGTAGTACTGTTGGTAGAAACATTTCATATTTTTCAAGGTCTTCTAAAAAGGAAATGGGAAATTTGTCATTTGCTATAATCTAGCCATTGATATTACCTGCATAGTATGATTTTTTTTATAACCTCCAAAAGAAATTGTCTATGTAGTGAAAATCAAATAAAGGAAAAGCTGACTTCATTTGTCTAAAGAATTCTATGAATATTCATATAAACTAAAGGTGTATGGAAACTAAGGGAAAAAGCAATGCAGTTAAGAAATCAAGGGGCAGCTAGGTGGCGAAGTGGATAGAGCACCAGCCCTGAAGTCAGGAGGACCTGAGTTCAAATCTGGTCTCAGACACTTAACATTCCCTAGCTGTGTGACCTTGGGCAAGTCACTTAACCTCCATTGCCTCAGCAAAAAAAAAAAAAAAAAAGAAAGAAAGAAAGAAGTCAATATAAACAATTATTTCTGTGTTCTTAAAAGATCATTCACTTCATCCTAATTCTAGATCAAAAAAAATGAGGGGGGCCAGAGAAATAATATGCTGCACCTGAGGTCACAAAATTTGTTAGTAGCAGAGTGTGACCTAGAGCTCAAGTGGCATTTGTATGGTTGTTGGTTGTTTCAATTTAATTCAAAGAAATATTTTTAAAAGTACTACTTTGTACTGGTACTGGGGCTACAAGATGAAAAACAGCTTTTTCTCAAAGCACAGTTTAATAGAAGGGAGAAGACTTGAATGAGAAAACTGGTTTCAGTGTCAGATACATTTGACTGCTCTGTGGGGAAGCCAGAGAAGGACAGACAGAAAAGTAAGAAAAAAGATAATATCTTGAAGAAGGATTTCATCCTGTTTTACCATAGCCTAGATTTTTCTGAGAGGGACAGGGTGAAAGATACCCCTGCTCTTCCAAGGAATAAATTCAAAATAATTAAATATAGTGTCAGACGTTGAGGTTTTTTGGGGAAAGGAATGGGAAGGAAGGGAAAATATTAGACCTTTTTAGGAGGAGAATAGAGTTATTCAATTTTCATGGTTCTGTTGTTGTTAGGATTATTATTATTATTTTTTTTTAAGAACATGGAGTAAATGACTTGCCTAAGCTTGTGACAGAACCAGGAGTAGAACTTAAGCCTCCTGACTCTCAGTTTGATCATCTCAACACTTATTATGTATTGACATATCCCAAACCACTTTAAATGATTCTGAATCTCATAAAGAAGTAAAAAAATTGTAACTTTTTTTCCTGAGGTTTTTGTGAACCTACTTACGTCTTGATCAAACTAAGCATTCTTGAACAAGTTCATACTTTGTCGTATGCCTCAACTTATGCTTCCCCTCCTAGTACACATATAGTGGGAAAAAAACCCAGATTCACTGTATCACTTTCTTGTCCCCCTTTCCTCTTCCATGTCTTGAAATTGACCAAAATTTACATAACATTCCTAATAGTATTCACATTGGCATGATTCTTGCAGTGGAATATTATAGAGTTCTTTTTTCTTTTTCTTTTATTTAAGCTCCTACCACTTTCCTGCTCTTCAGTCAGAAGAATGCCATCAACCGCATGGTAATTGATGAACAACAGAGTCCTGATATTATCCTCCCTATACACAGCCTACGGAATGTTCGAGCCATTGACTATGACCCTTTGGACAAACAACTTTATTGGATCGACTCACGACAAAATATGATTCGAAAGGCACAAGAAGATGGTAGCCAGGTAATTGAAGAACTTGGCTCAAACTTTGAAGACTTCTAGAGGAGTTTCTCCCTTTAACTAGACCTAATTGCCATCCTTGCCATCTTGTGCACTAAAATGAGCCCTTCTATTCCTTTTTCTTGCTACCTTTTGCTACCCTCATATGTGTGCACAGATATACATATATATGTATTTATTTCTTTTAATTGTGTTTATTTCTTTACTTGATCCAGAGGGCAAGAAAGCTCTCCAACTAAAACTATTAAAAGTAGAAGTATTTAGTAGATAGTCCTGCAATCTTTTAACCTTTTAGTAAATGTTTGTGGTTGCAGTAATATGGAGTAAGATGTGATGAAAAGGCATGGCATGCTTATGCAACCCATTGCTTTATCTATAAGGCTAAACCTGTGTGTAGTTCACTGACCAAGATTATAGTGCTATCATTAATACTAACAAGCTTTGGTGACTATATTTATTATCTGTTATCTCAGTCATAAAGAACAGTGTTCTGATGGAGTTGGACGGAGTCCTTAAAACAAATCAGAAAGTGGGCTGTGTTTGGGAATGAATAAATTAGGGCTGAGATCATTGAAGCATTTTTTTTTTCAAAGCCTTAGGTTTTTTGGGAAAGGACTAATAGAGTAACTAGCAATCAAAAACTCTAACCATGGTTATATTTCTACAGATACATGTTTATATAAATCAGTCCTGTGAAACTGCACTTTAGCCTAGTGGCATGGATTGAAGTAAGATTCAGCCATTCATCAGACTCTGTTTTGCTCAGTTTTATAAATACTGCTGTTTTGTGACACTGGATTTTGTATAAATGAATTTGATATCCTGGGTTAAGGCTGACTGACAAATGACAGCCCAGCATTTGGAGAATAGTTCTTCCCAAGATATGAGGTTAAGGACAAATAATACCATTATTAATATATTCTCAACTCTCTATTGTAATCTACAGGGAATGTCTTGGATTCTTTGAATTGGGCAATTTAGTATTACATATTGGTCATTGAGAGAATTAGTTCATTCTCGGGGTCAGTCATTCCTATAGGTAATAGTTAATTGGATGAATCTGCCCCAGGATTTTCTGATTATCATCCTAAAATCATTTGTGTGACAGTCTTTTGCCCTTCTTTTCTAAAGGGTCTTACTGTGGTTGTGAGCTCAGTTCCTAATCAGAATGTGGACATGCAGCCCTATGACCTCAGCATTGACATTTATAGCCGTTACATCTATTGGACTTGTGAGGCCACTAATGTTATTAATGTAACAAGGCTGGATGGGAGACCTGTTGGAGTGGTACTCAAAGGAGAGCAAGACCGACCTCGAGCCATCATGGTAAACCCAGAGAAAGGGTACGTTATATAAATGGCATATTAGAAATTCAGTGGGAATATTTTCATTGTGGATAGAATGAAGGGAATATGAGAGTTTTGAAGTAAGCAAATTGTAAAAGGATATATACTTAATTAAAGGTACTAAAACTTGGTAATTGAAGCAAAAAGAATTTTAAACATATGTCCTAATCCTTCTAGCTACCACCTTTTTGTGTGTGTACGTGTGTCTGTGTATGTATTGTGTGTGTGTGTGTGTGTGTGTGTGTGTGTGTATGGGGGTTATATGATCACGTAAGTTAATGTTTTATGTGTATTTAAAGTTTGATCTTAATGCTATAGGACAATAATTCAGAATCTCTTCAGAATTTGTGATGTTCATATAGAAACTAGATGAAAGTTAACTTTGATTTATGAAAAATAAGTTTGCCAAGCAAGGGAATCTTGTAAGCACAAAAGGAATGCTTTAAACTATTTATTTAAAAGAATATGGGGCAGCTAAGTGACACAGTGGTTAGAGCACCAGCCCTGAAGTCAGGAAGACCTGAGTTCAAATCTGGTCTCAGACACTTAACATTCCCTAGCTGTGTGACTCTGGGCAAGTCACTTAACCCCAATTGCCTCAGCAAAAAGCAAAAAAAAAAAAAAAGAATATGTATTTTTTAAAAATTCTGAACCTAATTTTGTTTCTGTAAAACTATCTTGTTTATGCCTTCTCTTGAACCTTCCTTCCACTTTTTGACATATAAGTGTAGGTAAAGAAAAAATAATCTATGTAATCAGTATGTCCAAAATTGCATACCTCTGTAGTTTGTGTTCATTCCCTCTCTGTAGTCAGGTAATGCGCATCATCAGAAGTCCTTTGGAAATGTAGTTGATCATTTCATTGATCAAAAGGCTTAAATCTTTTTTGTAGGTGTTTCTTTATAATCTCACTATCCTTAAATAAATTGTTTTCCTGATTCTCACTTCACTTTTCATCAATTCTCTGCTTAGGATTCTCTGAAATCCTACATCATTTCTTAGATATTCTTAGATATTTCTTAGATATTCCAATACATTTATATACCACAGTTTGTTCAGTGATTCTTCAGTTGTTTTTGTGGCACACTAAACTATTCTCTTAGATTTTAGTTTTCTCCTCTTTTCCCTCTCCTATAATTCCTTTTTCAAGATCAAGAAATTTATTTTGTTTGTAACTCTTTCCTTCTTTATCCTCCCTCTAACCACTTCCCCATTCTCATGTATTTTCCTGTTGTGTATGATGTATTTCTACACCACATTGAGTGTTTGTGTGGATGTTCAGTCCTCTTTTTCAGATAGGAGTGCAGTTCATCTTCTTCCTAATTTGAATATTCTCTTTGTTATGTGCACTTTGCTATTCTGAGAAATAGCAAGCTTCACCTCCTTCTTCCTCCTTTCTATTCAGATGAATTCCTTTCATTCTTCCTTTTCTTTTCCCTCTTTAAATTCTCAGAACAGAACCAATCTACCACCCTTATTACCTCTATTATTCAGTGAGCTCTTGCTCATTAATGATTTTAAGGTCCTGAAGGGACACTTTTCCCTTTTCCCTCTATTAGAATAGTGTCACTACATAATCATATTCTTCTTTCTAATTGCTCAGATAAATTACCTTTTTAGGTTTCTTTTTATTCTAGTATTTTTATTTTTAAGAGTTCTACTCACTTTTGGTCTTTTCATCAGAAATGCTTGCAAGTCTTCTCTTTCATTAAAGTACTCCTCCTCTCTTTTCAAATAGTATTATATTTAGCTTTGTAGGATAAGGTATTGTTGATTTTAAGCCTACTTCTTTTGCCATCAGAAATATTTTATTTAAAGATCCATTGTTGTTTAGTCAGGTCTCCTGTAATTTTGCTTGGAATTCATTGGTACCTAAACTGCTTGTACTATTGTTTTTGTTTGATGTGAAAAGTCTGGATTTTGGCTGTAACATTTCTGAGAATTTGGAATTTTTTTGTTCCTTTCAGGAGGTGATCAGTGAATTACTTTTTATCTTTGCTTTGCCCTCTAATAGATCTGGGCAATTTTCACTCACAATTTTTTCAAATATCTTGTCTAAGTTGTTTGAAAAATTATGATTTTAGAAGATTTTAGTGAGTCATAAGTTCTCTGATCTCATTTCCATATCAATTGTTTTTGATATCAGATTTCCTTTTTTTTTTTTTTGAATTTTTATTTTTTAGTTTTTTGACTTGATTTTAGTATTTCTTGCTGTCCTACAAAGTCTTTAATTTTAGTTTGATTTAGTTTTCAGGGGGTCTATTTTAAAAATAAAGAGGGCTACTTATTTTCATTGCTTTTTTTTTTTTCCTTCTTCTAGGGCTTTTATTTCTTCCACATACTCACGATTTTGGAAAATCAGGTTTTTCCTTTGAATCTCTTCTTATAGTTATTACAAAGTTTGCTTGCTTTTCCTTTTTTGGAGATCTTTTAGTTTAGTTATTTTTTTATATTGATTGGTCTTTAATTTATTCTTTTCAGCTTTAGTTCCTGATTGGGACTTTATGTCAAGCTTCTGCTACACTTCTGGGGTATTCAACAATGTGTGGTGTTACTCTTAGTTCCACCTACCAAGGTTGGGCTTCTTTGGATCTTTCAGGTTCAGAGCACTAGAGCTTCAGTATCTTCTATGGAGGGTTAGAACAGAATATTAGGGGCCCTCAGAATTCCTTGGCTTAGAATGTCCTATCTGATTGCTGGTCCTTGCCAGGAATTACAAGATTTCTTTGGGGCTCTGCCACTATTTCTTTGAGACCACCTTGAATATCTCTCCATGGAACCCTCTGTGTTCTTGTCTGTGGACACAGAATCTTAGAGGCTAAAAACATGTTCTGTCTCAGATCATACTGTGAGGCTGCCTTATGCTGGTGTGGACTTTGGTGGAAAGGTAACAAAAAATAGCACTTTTCCTAGTGCCTGTGGACTTTTGTCTGAATTTTTGTGTATTTTCTTTCTTTTTTTGGAGGGAAGACAATCAGGGTTAAGTGATTTGTCCAGGGTCATACAGCTCATAAATATCTGAGGCTGGATTTGAACTAAGATCCTTCTGACTCCAGGGCTGGTGTTTTATCTACTGCCCCACTTAGCTGCCCCACTTTTTGTGCATTTTTCAAGGTAGAATATGTAACTTACTAGCTTCTCAATGAAATTTTCAATTATTATTGAGACTGGGCAAAAAATGGTTTTCAGATGGTTTGGACAGTTGTTTCTATACCTAAAACATTTAGCAAGTTAATTATAAATCTTATCTATTTACTAAAAACAGAGCTCTTAAGGCCATCTACTAGTCTATAGTTTTGTTATCCTAATTTGTTGAGTTTGTGAAAATAGTAAAAATTAATTTTTTAAAATACTATCATTAGTGGGGTTTTGGTTATACTCATATCAATATAATTTCTTATTTTTACAACTTTTTTCCACTTTCTCCCTTTAGGTATATGTATTTTACCAATCTTCAAGAAAGATCTCCCAAAATTGAGAGGGCTGCTTTGGATGGAACAGAAAGAGAGGTCCTCTTTTTCAGTGGCTTAAGTAAACCTATAGCGTTAGCTCTTGACAGCCGCTTAGGCAAACTTTTTTGGGCTGATTCAGATCTCCGGCGAATTGAAAGCAGTGATCTCTCAGGTACCCAAGAATAGTATTTCTGAATGATTTAATCTAGGTAGTCTCTTCTCTTCTTTCTTCATACTCCCTTTCTTTTTTTTCCCTTTCTTAGTTCTGATTTGAAATGTTAGAGAATTTTAAAGCAAGCTTTGCCCAGCTTAATTAAACAGCATGCAAATAAATAATAAATTTAGCATCGTGCTTTGCACATAGTAAGTGCTTAATAAATCTTTTATTCATTCAGAATAATTATGTACAGTTTGCTTTTTATTGGTCTCTTCTGCTTCCAGTGATATCAGATTTAATCAATAACAACCACATAGTATTTTATACATGCAAAATTCATTGTTACTGCTATTGTCATGATGTTAGTCAGTTTTGGCTAACATTGTATAATATTTATTCTTTCATTTCTTGAAAACCAGATTTTTGTTGCTAGGATGAATTAAGTTAGTTTTACTTTGCCTGTAAAGGATCTCTTTTTAGCTTAGTGTAGATTTGTTGCTTTTTACCTAAAGACTGGAATTTATTGATTCCAGCAATTTTTTCTTCTTTGTGGCCATCATCTTATAGCCTTGAATATGGGAAAGAAAGCTCTTAACCAGAGATCTGTTAGCAAGAAAACATGGAATTTAGAAAGAAACAAGTGATGTAATGATACACTTAAGAGAACCAACCCTAGATAGTCAACTAAAAACTAATCAAAATAGTTAACAGCTTTAACGTTGTAGTATTTAAAACAAGTTCACAACTGACCAGTATTTCTATATATTACCAACAAAATCCATCAGCAAGAGCTAGAGAAATTACAGTATAAAATAATTAGGAATCTACCTATCAAAACATACCTAGGAACTGTATAAATATAATTACAAAAACACTTCTCACACAAATTATATATATATATACATATATATATATACACTTACTTCATACCATACAATCATACTACCAAAGAATTATTTTATAGAGCTAAAAAAAAATAATAATAAAGTTTATTGGAGGAACAATGGAGGAACAAAACATCAAGAGTATCTGTGAAAAATATGTGAATGAAGTACCAATTATCAAACTATACTACAAAGTAGTAATCATCAGTACATTTTGGTGCTGAATAAGAATAGAATGATTGATCAGTGGAAAAGATGAGTAATGTAATATATGGAAATAAAAGACCACAGTAAAGTATTGTTTGATAAACCCAGTGTTCCAAACTTTTGGGACAAGAACTTGTTATTTGACAAAAACTGCTGGGAAAATTGGAAAGTAGCTTGGCAGAAACTAGACATAGACCAAGACTCCCACCACATTACCAAGATAAACTCAAAATTAGGTACATGATTTAGATGTATCACATTATGATAAAAGCAAATTTAAGAAGCATCGGAAAATTTTATGTGAGATTTGTGGATAAAGGAAGAATATATGACCAAACAAGAGGTAGGTTCTTAGGAAGCAATATAGATACTTTTGATTGCATGAAATTTAAAAATTCTTGCACAAATAAAGCCAATATTGTCAAGATTAGAAAGAAAGCAGGAAACTTGAAGGGGGTGGGGATTTTTTTTTTTTTTTTTTTTTTTTACTGCAAGTTTCGGAGAAAGGTCTCATTTCTCATATCTAGAGAACTGAGTTAAATCTATAAAAAATAACAGCCATTCTCCAACTGATAAACATTCAAAGATTATTAACAGGAAGTTTTCAAAAGATGAAATTAAAACTATGAAAAATGTTCTAAATTACTAATAGAGAACTGCAAATTAAAGCTACTCTGAAGTACCACCTCTAAGAGATGAAAGAAAAAGGAAATGGTCCTATTTGTACAGAAATATTTATAGCAGCTCTTTTTTGTGGTGGCAAAGAAGTGGAAATGAAGGGAATGCTCATCAGTTGGGGAAATGGCTGAATAAATTGTGATATACAATTGTTATGGAATACTAATATGCTATAAGAAACTATAAATTGGATGATTTTAGAAAAACCAGAGAAGACTTAAGTGAAATGATGCAAATTGAAGTGAGTAGAACCAAGAGAACATTGTACACAGTCACAGCACTATTGTAACAATAATAACTGTGAAAGGTTTAACTACTATAATCAATATAATTTTCCATGACAGTTCTAAAAGACAAATGATGAAAAAGGCTATCAACTTTTAGAGAGAGAACTGATGAACTCTGAATAGAGATTGAAGTATATTTTCTTTCATTTTCTGTATTTTTCTTGCTTTCGTTTTTCCTTTTGCAATCAATATAGCTGATGTGAAAATATATTTTATATGACTTCACATGTATAATGGATATCATTTCTTGACTTCTCAGTGGGTGGGAGAGAAGTAGGAGGAAAGTAATACACAACTAAAAGCAAAATTTTTCACAAAAATAATGTTGAACTTAAAAAAGAAAATAGAGAACGAAAGAGGCTCTTTCAGAGAAGCGCTCTTTAAAGGATTTGCCCAGAAATGGAAACCTTAAGAGACTGTTCATCCATGTGTTATCCATATATTGTTTTCTTTATCTTAAAAAAAAATACAAAATTGATTGGGAAAAATCTTAACTACAGTGAAGATTATGGACAAGTAGATTTTGGTTCAATATAAAGAAGAATCTTGTCAGAGTTTTTCTTTTTTTAGCAGTGGAATGGACTGCCTCATTAACTAATGAATTCTCCATTATTTTAGAAGTATTTCAGCTTAATAACCATTTTTCTGAGATGAAAAGACATTTCTTCATTTGGATGGAGATAATTTCTTAGGTCGTTTTCTACTTCGATTTGAAGAAAATAAGATATTAAGAAGTTTGTATTACTGATTTGGTATTTCATGTAATTACTAGCATTTATAAAAGTTTATTATGCATGTCATCTTTTCAACTAGATTTTTAAGTTCCCATAGTGCCTGGTTTAGTGCTGCACATATAATGATAATAGAATTTCAATGCATGTTTTAAAATGAATTTTACTTAATTTGTTTCTCTGTGGATTGTTTTACCAAGGTGCCAATCGTATAGTTTTAGAAGATTCCAATATCTTGCAGCCTGTGGGACTGACTGTTTTTGAAAATTGGCTGTACTGGATTGATAGGCAGCAGCAAATGATTGAAAAAATTGACATGACTGGTCGTGAGGGGAGGACCAAGGTCCAGGCTCGAATTGCCCAACTCAGTGACATTCATGCTGTAAAGGAGCTAAATCTTCTGGAATATAGTAAGTAGCTAGTGTGGTTGCTGTCCTTGTACTTTTGAAGATTATATTAAGGTAGTATGCAGGTCCCTTGATAGAATCCTTTTAGTATAATTAGTAAGGAAACCATTTTCTCATTCTATATTGGCAAATGTTATAGTGTGTTCACTATGGTTCATGCATAGAAACCCTTCAATGGGTTTCCTGCCTTGCCCAGTCCATTACAGAAAACCACAAATCTTCCTGATTCTGATACCACCTCTCTATCCACTACCAAAATCATATTCTCTTATGCTACTATCTTCTCTTCCTAAAAGAGAAACTTTGTATTTTGTGAACATTTTTGCAAGATTAAGAGTAATTTTTTCGCACAATTCTTAATTGCAAGTGATCATTAAAAGGCAAAATGTGAATGCTAAAGTCTTAGGGAATTATGTCTTGCTAAATATATAAAAACGTCTCACATTTATATAACATTTTCCAAAAAAATGTTTTATTCATAACATTGTGAATAGTGTTAGAGTGCAATTATTATTATCCTCACTTTATAGATGAGGAAACTGAAGCTCTGAAGCTCTGAGGGTTTTAAATGACTTAGCCATGGTTACAAAGCAACTAAATATGTTGGGACAGTATTCAAACCCACATCTCCTGACTTGTAAGGCCAACATTCTTTCCACTACTCCACATTGCCCCTCAGTAAAAAGTTACATTATAGCTTAAGTAAAACAAGAACATGAAAGTATTTGTTCTCTTCCTACAATTCTATACTTTCCCCTCAAAATTGTTCTAAGAAAAGCATGCAGAGAAGATCTAAAACTATAATAATTCTCTTTACTTTTGGCTCCTAACTTATTTTCTTTTCTGGTACTATTGAGTTATATACTGTGACTATAAATTTAGTGACAAAACATACCTGCAAGAGAAATCACACTAGAATGATGATCTTCAGATGTTTTCAACGTCTATAAATCTCTTTGACTGCTTTTGTAATTATAGAACAGAAAGAATATGAAGTATTTTGCTGTTCAATCTTACTTTTGAACCAACCTATTTCTAAATTTTTGTTTCTTATTTAGTAGTAGATTATCATGATCAACATTATAATTTAATTAACAGTAATAGGGAAGAAGACTGGTGGAGAACAAATAAGCATATGTTGAGCAATAAGATCACTACATAACTTCTATATTAAAAGTGCAGAAAAAACAACATTTAGAAGTGTGAAGAAAATGTGGAAAATAAAAGAAATGAGCAGAATGCCTTAATTTCTTAAAACCATCTAGTGACCTTATTAATTTTACAAATGGAGATTAATTATATACCAAAGCAAGATCTATAGTAATGAAATACTTGGTATATTTGAGTATAATTCTGAGGATTTGGATGTAACAAATATTGGAAAACTAAGAAAAATTGATTGACTTCCTTTCTGAGGTTATTGATAATATTAAAATACTTGAATCTTTTTAGCCAGAATTTTTCTTTCTCCTTTCTTCTTTGCTAGTCAAGCTTCACCTATGGACACTTATGATTTTAGGTCACTTAATCTTTCATGGTCTCAGGTGACTTTCTAAAACTTTTAAGTTATGGCAAAAGTGCTGATCACCATTAATAGAAAAAGTTCCTTATTGATAACTCCCTATATTGATTCACGTGATGAACTAACAAGGATCATAGCTAGCATTTATATGGCTCTTTATTATTTGCAAAGTTTTATGCATATATTATATTATTTGATCCTCACAACAACCCTGTGAGGTAGGTGCTACTGTGATCCCTATTTTGCAAATGAGAAAACTGAGACTGGGAAAGGTCAAGTGACTTGTTTGGGGATCATTTAGGTAATTAGTACCAGAGGCAGAATTTGAATTCAAGACTTCCTGACTCAAAGTCTGGTACTGTCACTTGACAGACCTTGGTCAGTTACTTAGCATCTTCTGAGGTTACTGATGACCTACCTATCCTTATATCTATATATATATATAGGGGTGTGTGTGTGTAGAGCCCCTCCCATTTCAAATTTTTGAACAAAATTGACAATTCTGTCAATTGTGACAGCCAGGTAGCTTGGTAGATAGAGTACTGGGTTAAGAAAACTTGAGTTATTATCTATCACTTACTAGCTGTAACTTAATCTGTTTGCCTTAATCTATGGGAGAGTGCTTTAACCACTCCAGTATCTTGCTAAGAAAATTCTATGTGCAGCATTGGAAGAGTTATATATGACTGAATGACTAAACAAGAGCATTAGTCTGTCATTTGGATATTTAAACATACTTAATTCTAATAGTATATATTCTGAAGTATTTACAGCTTGACTACTCATCTTCAAAAATCTGATTTATGACAGCTTAAGCAACCAAATAACTACTCTGAAAAAGGAGTGATAGTATAGTTTGAAATAACATTATTAATTACTAAAATTGCAACACCACTCGTTAATCAATTAAACTCTGAATCTCCACAGGAGGTTTTTTTGTTTTGTTTTGTTTTTGTTTATTTTTGCTGAGTCAATTGGGGTTAAGTGACTTGCCTAGGGTCATACAGCTAGGAAGTATTTAATGTCTGAATCCAGATTTGAACTAAGGTCCTCCTGACTTCAGGGCTGGTGCTCTATCCACTGTGCCACCTAACTGTACGCCTCTCCCTTCTCTCCCCCTTCCCCAGAGTTTTTTAAATAATGGAGGTATCTCTTTTTCCATACATAAACTTTTGTTCATTATCTCATAGCTCAAATAAACATAAAAGTAACTGGTTGTACTATGCATTAACAATGCAATTAGTGATCAACAAAACAAAGACAGATTTACTTTTTGTTATCTGGGAGAAACATCATAGCCAAAGTCATCTTTAATTGTCACTGCAATTGCTGACTTCTCATTCATTAATCAGTCTCACCATTCATTTCTTTCATGCCACAAGTTAAATTTTTCCTCTCAAATATTCTCTTTGTTTTTTTTTTCTTCTTAAAGTCATTTCTCTCAGAAAATAATTTTTTTTTAGCCCTCTCTGTCCTGTCTTCTTCATTCATATCCTCACCAGAACAATACTTAAACTCAGTTACCTCAGTTAGGTATCTAACATTCTAGTGTTTCTTACACATACTGCGGCAAAATGTTTTGTTTTTGAGGGAGGGGCTTTTGAAGTTCATTTGAAGTTACGTTTATGTGCATATTGTTTCCATAAGTAAGTTCCTTGAAGTCAGAGATTGTTTTATTTTAGCCTTTTTATCCATAGCATTTGGTATACTTTAAGGCAAATAGCTGTTTTTGTAACTTACTACACTGATGTGTGCCAAATATTTTTATGTTGACAGTGAAATGCCTGTAGTTTATATAATTTAAGTCAAGAGAGAGAGTACCCTAGATTAGATAGAAATCTGTGCTATTAAAAGAATCATAATAGGCATTTGATTTTTTAGTAGTTAAGGAAAAAGTAAACATTGCTTAGGAAGAGATAACCGAGTTTCTTATATCTACTTGTGTTGATAGATTTGGACTTTTCTTTTTAATTTATAGGACAGCATCCATGTTCTCAGGATAATGGTGGTTGTTCACATATTTGTCTTGTGAAAGGAGATGGTACAACAAGGTGCTCTTGTCCAATGCATCTGGTACTACTTCAGGATGAACTGTCTTGTGGAGGTAGGTCTTTGGATGACTATAATTGCCCCAAAGAAAAGTAGTAAATGTTCATTGTATCTCTTGGTCATTTTGAACATTGCCTCTGATTGTCTAGGAAGGGAAGTCAGTCGTAAATTAAGTAGTTATTTATCGTATGCTCAACATAATTGTCCTAGGGTTAGGATATGTATTGGCCTTATGATTTCATTGGTATAAGGAACTCTCATATTAGATAATTCCCCTAAATTAAATGCCACTCATCACTTTCTCTTACTTAGAGCTTTAGAGAGTTGTCTAGAGAACTAAGAGGTCAAATGATTTTCTCAAATTCATATGTAACCAATATGTATTAGAAGCAAGACTTAATTCAGGGCTTCTTGTCACCAAGGGCAGCTCCCTTTTCACTATAGCAGGACTTCTTAAACTTTTTTTCATCCATAACCCCTTTTTTCCCATTAAATATTTTTGTGACTCCAGGTATGGAGGTATATAAAATAGGTATACAAATCAAACATTTACTGATAATAAACCATAATTTCGTAACCTCCACATTCAGTTATGAGACCTCATATGGGGTTGCTAATCACAGTTGAAGAAGTTGGATACTATACCATGATACCTCTTTTGTGAACTGAATATGTTGATGTTCTGAGGCTGAAATTATCAACATGAAAGAGTCCTAAACTTCAAAACTTTTAGACTAGAAAATAAATTCTTGGGATTAAGGTAGCATCAGACTCTGAATGTAAATTTAAAAAAAAATAGTAAGTAACAATAAATTATTTCACTCTAGCAGTCTCAACCCACTGTTATGTAGAATTTATATTTAGGAAAATATCCAAAAGAAGGAAAAACTGTTCCAGTTAAATCTGAAGGTTATCCAAGCATACTCCTCATAGACCACAGAATCAGATGTGAGTCTTTGAAAACACTTTCTCTTTTGGGTTTTGTCTTGCCAGAACAGGTTTGGGGACTGGTAACAGCATTATCTTTTTAAAATACCTATTAAACAGCAGTTTCTCTCTGTCTGCCCCCTTAATTTCATAGATAGTTATAGATAAAGGCTTCAAGTACAGAGAAGTTCTGAAACATTTCTTTTTTCTGAGGCTAGTCTTGAAAAACTATCGAAAATTAACCAGACAAAAATCCTTTTTTGGCCAACTCTGTAATCATAAGGATGAAATTATATCCATAAATAAATATGAAGAAAACAGTGTGTTCAGGATTATTTTTTCTGAAATAAATGTTATGGGTATTATTCAACCTGGGACAGGAAAAGAGAATGAAAGAGAATCCCTTTTTTGTGTCATCTTTCCCTCCTTATCTCGGGCAACCCGAGAAAATCTTCTATTTTCCTTCAAGCGTGGAAAAAGCCTGAAATAAATTTAGCAAGTAGGGTTAAATGTAGTCTTTACAGTGTCTCCTCTTTATCCTTTCTTTGATGACCCTGTTTTCACCTGACCACTGAGACCTCAGAATAGAGGAGTAATTAACTGTCATTATCCTGAGGCAGTTACATCCCTTTGAGTTCCACTGAAAAATGTTCTTTTTGTCAAACATCACCAGATGCTTTTATTCTGACTGCAAGGAAGTGGAGAGACCATTTCTAACCAAAGTGACAAGCAGCTAAAGGAGCCTATTTCCATTATTTAAAATGTGTATGTTATATGGAGGCAGGACAAGGATTATGGAGTAGTTAATACAAATTTACTATTTTGAAATTCTTTTAAGACAGTTATTAGGAAAAGATCTAGATAGTTCTTTAGGATAATGCTGTGACATCATAAAAAAAATAATCTGCTTCATTATCTAATATAGAGTACTATATTCCACATATTGGGCACTTAATAAATGTTAGCCAAAGCTCTCAAATTCATCCTCTCATTTCTATTCATACTACCCTACTGTATGCAGGAACTCATTACCTGATATATGACTTACTTAAAAAACTTCCTTGCTGGCCTCTCTGATTTAGTCTTGCCCTCTCTAAAGAGATTTTCCTTAAGTGCTTTTTTCATGCTTATTCTCATGTTCAAAGGTATTCATTTGTTCCCTGACCCTCTTCCTTTCTCCCTTTCTGTATTTCCCTAGTACTTTTGAGGGTGCTGCTATTCTTGTAATCCTCCATAGTTTACAAATTTAGTATCATCCTCAACTCTTTAGTTTTACTGACCACACCTGTCCAGTTAGTTGCCAAGTCATAGTCTCCTCCTCACTACTCACACTATCATCACATTGATTTAGACCTTTATCATCTTTCACTAGTAACTTCTAATTGTCTCCCTGCCCATCCTATATCGGGATGCCAAAGTGATTTTCCTCAAGTTCAGGTCTGATAATATCGTCCATCTGCTTGGTAAAGTCACATCCCAGACCTTTCTACCCTTTTAGTCCTTTCACATACTCTACAATCCAGCCTTGCTGTCCTACTCTCTGTTTCACATATACAGTACTGCATCTGTCTTCATTTCTTTGCCTTGGCTCTCCCCTGTGCCTGGAATACCCTCCTTTCTCACCTCTGCTACTGAAATGTCACATTCTAGTTGAAGCCTTTCTAGATCCCCAGCTGCTAGGGTGCTCCCTTGCAAAGTTCCCTTTATTCATTTTGCATATACTATACATATATTTTAGTTAGTCAACCAATAACCATTTGTTTAACATTTGACTATGTGTCAGGTACTATGCTAAGTGCCAGGGATACAGATACAGAAAATAAAATCGTTCCTATTCTCAATGAATTTACATTCCATTAGGGAAGACAGTGCACATATATAAGCATATACATAGGCAAGGAATTGGAACTTAAGTGGATGCCCATCATTTGGGGAATGGCTGAATAAGTTATGGTATATGAAGGCAATAGAATATTATTTTTCTATAAGAAATGAGAAGCAGATTGATTTCAGAAAAGCCTGGGAAGACTTACATCAATTGATGCTAAGTAAAGTGAGCAGAACCAAGAGAAATTGTACACAGTAACAAGATTATGAGATGATCAACTGTGATGGACTTGCCTCTTTTCCACAATGAAGTAATTCAAGGAAATTCCAATAGACTTGTGATAGAAAGTGTCATACATTTCCAGAGAGAGAACTGTGGAGACTGAGTGTGGATCAAAGCATAGTATTTTCACCTTTTGTTGTTATTGTTGTTGTTCATTTGCTTGTATTTTTTTTCGTTCTTGTGTTTTTACCCTTTTGATCTGATTTTTCTTGTACAACATGATAAATATGGAAATATATTTAGAAGACTCGCAGGTGTTTAACCCGTATTGGATTACTTGCTGTCTTGGGATGGGAGAGAGAAAGGGAGAAAAATTTGGGACACAAAGTTTTGCAAAGGTGATTGTTGAAGACTCCCTTTGCATGAATTTGGAAAAATAAAATGCTATTAAAAATTTATAAAGCATATGCACAATATGAAATCAATACAAGTAGTGAAATATAAGGGAGACAGAAAGGATACATACAGTTTGGATCAGAAAAGACTTTGTGTAGAAGATAGTATTTATTTTTTATTTATTTATTTATTCATTCATTCATTCATTCATTCATTCATTTATTCATTTATTTATTTATTTTGAATTTGCAAAACATATGTATGGGTAATTCTTCAACATTGACCCTTACAAAGCTTTCTGTTACAAATGTTCCTCCCTAGTCCCCACCCCTCCCCTAGATGGCAGGAAGTCTACTACATGTTAATTATGTTAAAATACTTGACAAATAGAATATATGTATACATATTTCCACACTTACCTTGCTGTGCAAGAAAAATCGTATCTACAAGAAAGAAAAATCTGAGAAAGGAAACCTAATGCACGCAAACATCAATCGAGAGCATGAAAATGTTATGTTGTGGTCCACATTTCACATCCTCTCTCTGGGTGTATATGGTTTTCTTCATTGAACAATTGGAACTGGTTTGAAACATTTCATTATTGAAGAGAGCCATGTCCTTCAGAACTGATCCTCATATAGTCTTGTTGTTGCCGTGTATAATGATCTCCTGGTTCTGCTCATTTCACTCAGCATCAGTTCATGCAAGTCTCCCCAGGCCTCTCTGAAATCATCCTGCTGGTCGTTTCTTACAGAACAATAATATTCCATAACATTCATATACCATAATTTATTCAGCCACTCTCCAATTGATGGGCATCCATTCAGTTTCCAGTTTCTAGCCACTACAAAAGGGCTGCCACAAACATTCTTGCACATGTGGGTCCCTTTCCTTGAAGATAGTATTTAAACTTGAAGAGAGATGAAAGTGAAAAGTATTTTCTAGGCATGGGAGTCATCCAGTGCAAAGGTAGAGATTGTAGATGGAGTAACTCTTGTATGAAAAGGAGATGTTTGGGGGGGAGGGGAAGGAGGAGATTGGTTTCTCTGTTAGAATGTAAGCTACATGAAATCAAGAAATTTTTTTTTGTCTTTGTTAGATTGAGCATTTATAAGTGCCTAGCACAAAGTGAGTTTTGAATAAAGGCTTTTTAAAAAAATTGATTCAAGGCCTTCCATAATCTGATCCCTTCCTCTTTATCAAATATTCTTATTTCAGATTACTCTTTAACATTTTCCCTCTGTTTTAATCTGTCCAGTGTCCTCACTATCCTATTAGTATGTCATGTTTATTGCTGCTTCTACTCATATACCTTTTCTTTTTTATTTAAAAAATTGGTGTATGTGAAAGCTTTACTTCTTTTTATGAATTCATTATTTATTTTTAATTATTTTTTACTGAAAATTTTTAGTTTTTTCTTTTTCTTAATAGTATTATGTTTTTTAAATTACATGTAAAGATAGTTTTCAATATTCATTTTTATAAGATTTTGAGTTTAAATCTTTTCTTCTTTCTTCTTTTCCTATATCCCTTTCCCATGACAAACAATTTGATATAGATTGGCCATGTACAATCATATTAAACATTTTGATATTAGTCATATTATAAAAGAAGAATTAGAACAAAAAGGGAAAACCATGAGAGAAAAAAAATGAAAATGTTATGCTTTGATCTACATTCAGACTCCATAGTTCTTTCTCTGGATGTGGGTAGCATTTTTGATCACAAATCTTTTGGAATTGTCTTGGATCATTGTATTGCTGGGAAGAGCTAAATATCTCATAATTGATCATTACACAGTGTTGCTGTTATGGTGCACAATATTGTCTTGGTTCTGTTCACTTACTTTGCATCAGTTCATTTAAATCTTACCAGGTTTTTCTGAAATCATCCTGCTTGTCATTTCTTATGGCACATTAGTATTCCATCGCAATTCTATACCACAACTTGTTCAACCATTTCCTAATTGATGGGCATTCCCTCCATTTCCAGTTCTTTGCTACTATAAAAAAATATTGCTATAAATATTTTTGTTCATATATTTTTTTACATTACATATTTTTACATTTTTTTTTTAAAAAAATAAAATCTCTGGGATAAAGAACTAGTATTGCTGAATCAAAAGGTATGTACAATTTCATAACCCTCTGAGCATGGTTCCGAATTGGTCTGCAGTATCAATTTTTGAGTAGTCTGCAACCCATCAACAGTGTATTTGTGTTTGTATGATTCCACATTTCTTGCAGCATTTTATTGTCATTTTCCTTCTCTGTCATGTTAGCCAACTGATAGGTATGAGGTTCTTCATAATAGTTTTAGTTTGTATTTCTCTTAATTATTAATTATTTAGAGCATTTTGATAAGTATTTATTTCTTTGATTTTCTTTTTCTGAAAACTGGCTGTTCATATTTTTTGACCATTTATCAGTTGAGGATTGGCTGGGTTTTTATTGTTGTTGTTGTTGTTGTTTGTTTGTTTATTTTTTGCTGAGGAAATTGGGGTTAAGTGACTTGCCCAGGGTCACATAGCTAGGAAGTTTTAGGTATCTGAGGCCAGATTTGAACTCAGGTCTTCCTGATTTCAGGGATGGTGCTCTATCCATTGTACCATCTAACTCCCCCATTGGCTGTTACTTTTATAAATTTAGCTCTATACATTGAAGAAATGAGACCTTTAACACAGAAACTTGCAGTTGAAAAAATTCCCTCTTTCCCCTAGTTTCCTGTTTTCCTTCTAATTTTGGTGGCAATAGTTTTGTTTGTGCAAAAACCTTTAAAATTCATGTAATTAATGCTCATTCATTTTACTTCTCGTGATCTTCTCTCTTTGTCTAACTCTTGTGCTCACTCTCTTGTTTGAGAGAAATTCTTCCCTTATCCATTGATAGGACAGGTAAAATTTTCTAGGCTCCCTAATTTGCTTTGTGATATCACTCTTTTTTTTAATTAAAACTTTATTTGCAAAACATATGTATGGGTAATTCTTCAGCATTAACCCTTACAAAGCTTTCTGTTACAAATTTTCCCCCCCTACTCCCTACCCCTCCCCTAGATGACAGGATATCCACTACATGTTAATTATGTTAAAATACTTGACAAATCAAATATACGTATACATATTTCCACACTTATTGTTGTGCAAGAAAAATCGTATCTACAAGAAAGAAAAATCAGAGAAAGGAAACACAATGCAAGCAAACATCAATCGAGAGCATGAAAATGTTATGTTGTGGTCCACATTTCACATCCCTCTCTCTGGGTGTATATGGCTTTTTTCATTGAACAATTGGAACTGGTTTGAAACATTTCATTGTTGAAGAGAGCCACGTCCATCAGAATTGATCATCATATAGTCTTGTTGTTGCCGTGTATAATGTTCTCCTGATTCTGCTCATTTCACTCAGCATCAGTTCATGCAAGTCTCTCCAGGCCTCTCTGAAATCATCCTGCTGGTCGTTTAATATTCCATATATATGTTCCATAACATTCATATACCATATTCCAGTAATATTTCATAACATTCCTATACCATAACTTGTTCCGCCATTCTCCAATTGATGGGCATCCATTCAGTTTCCAGTTTCTAGCCACTACCAAAAGGGCTGCCACAAACATTCTTGCACATGTGGGCCCCTTTCCCTCCTTTATGATTTCTTTGGGGTAGAAGCCCAATAGAAACGCTGTTGGGTCAAAGTGTGATATCACTCTTAATGTCTAAATCATTTGCCTATTTTGATCTTATCTGATGTACAATGTGATATATTGCTGTACCTAGTTTCTGCCAATCTAATTTCCAATTTTCCCAGCACATTTTTTTCAAATAGTGAGTTCTTCCTCTGAAAGTATGGATCTTTTAGTTTATCAAACACTAGATTTCTATGATCATTTACTACTATATATTGTGTACCTAGTAGTAAGTTGTTTTTTTTTTTCCCCCTCTCCTTCATTTTGTTCATTTGAAGAGCCTCCAACATGCTCCCCTCAGCAGTTCACATGTTTCACGGGAGAGATTGACTGCATCCCTGTGGCTTGGCGATGTGATGGATTCACTGAATGTGAAGACCACAGTGATGAGCTAAATTGTCCTGTCTGCTCAGAATCCCAGTTTCAGTGTGCTAGTGGGCAGTGCATTGATGGTGTCCTTCGATGCAATGGAGATGCCAATTGCCAAGACAAGTCAGATGAGAAGAACTGTGAAGGTAAAGTAATTTTCAGTGCATGTCAAAAGCATGTTTTTAAAAAATTTGGAACCCTTTTCCTTTGAAGTAATTATTTTGGTTAGGTTTTAAGTGTCTTGTATTAAATTATTTCTGAACGTAATACTGCAAAAGGTATTGTCTTTCATTTCTCAAGCATAAGAAATACAAATTGTTTTGTGTAATTGTTATTAAAAATTAAAAATGGGACTAGAAAAGTCTGTGAAAGGAGGGATGTCTAGAGTCTCGAAAAGGAACTTAATTTTTGGCCAGGCCCCTGAATTTGTGGTCTTTAATCTTTGAGAAGATTAAATTTTATTCCACTTACTTTTCTCATTCCCTCTCTCCCTTTAATAGAACTCAAAACTAGCTCTGTTTAGCAGAAACAGTATTAAAAATAGAAATTGAATAAGAACAAAATGGGAAATTACTGATGGTTTTATTTTCATTCTGTTCATTCCTATATATTCTCATTCCACCTATGAAAATACTATGGATTTTTTCTTAGGTCACTTCTAATAATATAATTGCTTTTTCTTTGCACTCCCTGAATATGTTTCAGAATTTTTGCCAGATTCTGTTTTAAATAATTGTGACAATTTGTTTGCGTTTTGTCTAGTGCTTTGTTTAATTGATCAGTTCCGTTGTACCAATGGACAATGCATTGGAAAGCACAAGAAATGTGATAATAATGTGGACTGCAGTGACAAGTCAGATGAGCTAGATTGTTGTAAGTGGGGTTACAATCCTTGAAATAACCATTAAAAGGGGAGGGAAAAAGAGAAGGGGAATCATGTAATGTTTTCTAAAAATATAATTCTTTTTGTTTTTCCTCTTCTTACCATGATATTCTATTCCAATAATAAATATATTAATGGTAAGATAAACTCCTTCCAGTGATTATTATTTTTGCTGTGGGTGTTTCAAGCCATAAAGGCTCTCTATTTTACCTTTTTCAAAATGCTGAGCAATTTTGCTTCCTAGCATTATGTTTCATTCCTGCTTTACTTATGGCTAATTAAAGTTGGGTGGCTGTTACATTAAGAAAACATACTTTCTTTGAATCTGTATCCTTATGTGCATATATATGTGTATTTGTTGCATATGCTTAGAAAAAGGGGAAAAAAACCTTCTGGGCAGGGTCATTTCCATTGAGGTTTATAATTCAGCCTTTTATTAAAACACTGTAGTTCATTCTTTTCATTTTACCTTAAATTTTTTTAAATTAACAACCTTTTTTTTTTTTTTTTTCTTTCACTCAAATTACAAACTATCCTCCCCATTGGGGAAAAAGAGGAAAACAAAACTGAAATGTTTAAAAAATATATGCATGATCAAAGCAGATTGCCACATTGGTCATGTTTAAAGATCTCAATTTGCATTGTGAATTCATCACCTCTTTGTTAGGAAGTGGGTAGCATACAGTATGATTGGTCTCCTAAAACATGATTTTGTCATTGGGTTAGAGTTCTTAAGTCTTTCAGAGTCATTTGCTTTATGATGTTGCTATTTGAATTTTGCTTCTAATTCAACTCACTTTGTTTTGCATCAGTTCATAAATGTCTTCGCAGGTTTTTCTAAGGCAGTTCTTTTCAACATTTCTTGTGAATTACGGTAGTGCACTATTATCCATATGCCAAAATTTGTTCAGTTAATAAACCTTAGTTTCCAGTTATTAGTCATCATAAAAAGAGCTATTTTATATATTTTTATACACAGGGGTCCTTTTCTTCTTTTATTCCTTTGGGGTATAAGCATAGCAATGGTATTGCTGGGTCAAGAGTAGGCCCAATTTAACAATTTGGAGGGGCATAGTTCTAAATTCATTGCTAGGATGACAGGATCATTTCACAGTTCCACCAACAGTCTTTAATATTTCTGTTTTTTCTAGTTTCTCTTAGTTCCTCCAACATTTCTCATTTTCTTGATCCCCTACTGAACCAATTCAACTCGCTATTCTCCCCAAAACTCATCTTCTCATCTTGCCTTGCCAGGATTAAGTTTGGTTCATTTCCACCATCCACAGTTTGCTCCTACTCATGTGCTATTGAAGGAGCAAGAGAAAAATCACAAAACTGTGCTAGCATTATTATGATTGGGATTCATTAGGGCAAGATGATCCTACACCCCCCCCCCCCCCACAGTTCACTGTCTCACAATCCAGTTCACTATAGTAGCTCTTTCAATTCTTTTTATCCCTCCTCAAACCTCCTATGGCTTTTCTATGTCCCATTTTTCTCAGCTAAGAAACTTGCCTTCTATTTCAGAAAATTGAGGCCATTTGCCAAATGCTTCTTCTTATCCTTTCCTCTTTATCTGACCTTACTCAAAGACCTTTCTTCACTCTTTCCTTCAGTCCTACCTCACATGAAAAGATGGGCCTTCTCTTTGCCAAGATAAAACCCTTTTCCTTTAATACCTGCTTTATCATTCCTTTTCAGTCTCTTTTGCTGGTTCTTCAGTGTCCCCCAGGGCTTAATCCTGGGTCCTCTTTTCTTCTCCCTTTCTATTGTTTCATTTGATGATTATATCAGCTCTCTGTAGATTTACTTATCATTTCTATACCAGTAATTCTAAGGTCTACTTACTCAGAGTTACCCTAACTGGAAGCCTCTCCTGGCTTCAGTCTTGAATTTTCAGCTTTGCATTAGATATCTTGAATTAGATGTAAACTGTAAACTCAACATGTTTAAAACTGAATTCATTATCTTTCCCCCTAAGTCTTCCCTCTTCCTGATGTTACTGTTCTTCCTGTTTACTTTCTATTACACTGTCCTCCCACTCACTCAAGATCATAACCTAGGTCATTCTTTCACTCCTCTCTCACCCCCAGCATCCAGTAAGTTGCCAGGTCCTGTCTATTCTTTATTAATAATGTCACTTGTATATGCCTCCTTCTCTTCTCTGACATTGCTAACACCTTGAACCAGGACTTTATCAACTGATGCTCAGACTACTGAGTAGTCTTCTGTTTCTCCCTGCTCCCCTCTAGTCAGTACTCTACTCAGTTGTCATGTAGATCTTCCTGTAGTACAGGACTGACCATATCTTCTCCTATTCAGTAAACTCTAATGAATCTATATTATTTCCAGAATCAAATGTAAAATCCTCTCTGACTTAAAGTCCATGGCCCTCCTCCCTCTTACCTTTCCTACTCTTGTTGTCCTATCCTCCATATGTTCTTCAGTCTAGTGACACTAGCTTCCTTGCTGTGCCTCTCACATATAACTCCATCTCCTAATTCCATGTATTTTCAAGACTGTCCCCCATACCTGGAATTTTCTTTCTCTTAATCTGTATCTCCTTCAGATCCCAGCTAAAATCCTATCTTCTGCAAGAAGCCTTTCCCATACTTCTCTAATTTTAATACTATTCATTGAAGATTATTTCTATTTCGTTCCGTAATAGGTTGATTGTACTTAAGTGGTTGCATGTCATCTCCAACTCCTGCCCCAGTAAACCTAATAGATAGGGATTGGATTGTAAAGTCCTTGGCAGTATATTTTTGTTTTATGGTCTGTTTGTTTTCCCAGCATTTAGTACAGTGTCTGGCTGAAAGTAGGCACTTAATAAATGCTTGCTAATTTGATTGGATAATATGCTGCTCTTTTTTAGAAAATCCTTGTCTTCTCCATTTCAGATCCAACTGAGGAGCCAACCCCACAGGCCACCAATACAGTTGGCTCAGTGATTGGAGTGATCCTCACTATTTTTTTGTTTGGAGCCATGTACTTTATCTGTCAGAGGGTGTTCTGTCCACGAATGAAGGGAGATGGAGAGACAATGACAAACGACTATGTAGTTCATGGACCAGCATCTGTGCCCCTTGGTTATGTGCCTCACCCTAGTTCTCTTTCAGGTTCTCTGCCAGGTGAGTTAATGATGGAGGATTATTGAGATGAAAATCAAATTCCATTATAATATTGGTTTTTTTTTTAGTTACATTGAATTTTTAGAAAATAATTGTTGTTGCCTCCCCTTTTCTGTTCTGCACAAAAGGTATGCTTTGTGAAAATTACTACAAGGTATATAATAAAATGGCAAATAAAAAATTGAGAATTATTTTGTTTGCAACCTGTGGGTTGTTCCCTTTGCTTAAAATAAGGGCAGCATATCCATGTGTTTGGAGAAAGGGAAGAAATGGCAAATTACAGCTGTCTTACTTTTGGAGGGAATCTCAAGGATCCTGAAGCTAGAGAAAGAACAGGAGGCCAGAAAATAAGCCAGTTAAGAAGTCTCTTCTGGAACAACCAGAAATACTAGAGAGGCTGACCAGGATATAAAGGGAAATATTTAAATATGGAATTAAAATTTCCCTTCCCTAAATAACTCCTCAATTTTCTTATAAAGATAAAAAGAAATGCCCCTCAGAGGCTTTCTGAGGGTGATTTTGTAAGCAAATTTTTCTAAATTTCATTACTTAAAATGATTATCATAATCATTTATCATATCATCTAAATAATTTGGAATAGTGCCAGAAATATGCATAGACTTTTATATTTATCCCCTATTATGTGTCTGTTTCTACCAGCCAGCATAAACATTTTCTTTCTGCCCTGTCTTTTGTAATACATGTATAATCATACAAAATGCATTTTTCATATTACAGACCCATAGTCTAGTGGCAGCTGTCAAACTAAAACAGCATATAGTTAAATAAATTGTAGACTCATGTGTACTCTTTTCATTAAAAAACATCAAAGTAAAAGTAAGGAAGAAAGAGTTTAGATTGCTATTTTTTTGTGTGTTATCTTTATTGGGTTTATAAGATTGAGTAACATTTTCAAGTTTAAATGCTGATTAATTAATATCTTGTTTTCTGTCTTTTATTTTAGGAATGTCCCGTGGCAAATCAATGATTAGTTCCCTCAGTATCATGGGTGGAAGCAGTGGACCACCTTATGATAGGGCTCATGTCACTGGAGCATCATCTAGTAGTTCTTCAAGTACTAAAGGAACCTATTTCCCTGGGGTAAATGTTCTCTTTAGTATTTCTTTTTTTTCTTCCTCTGCTTCTGCAGTAGTGCTCCTCTCAAAAAAAAAAAAAAAAAAAGTGCTGCAACTTTAAAATAATACATCTTCAAATGAGGGAGGAAATAAGCTTATTGGAAAATTAAAAAAAAAATTAAGAAAATCAACTTTCAGACTTTTTTACATTTCCATGTAAATTTAAATGTTTTATTCCTTTTTGTAACTTGATATCTTAATCACTTTTAATGATGCATCATAGCAGGGTCTTTGTGGTTTCACTGATTCCTAAAATGAAAATTATTAGTTTTAAAATTAAGTAGATGAGACTAAAAGTTAGAAGTTTATTTTTTTATCCAATAAGTCTGACTTTAAACTTAACTATAAAATGAACAAATCTGTAAGAAGTAGGCAGGGTCTCATACTCCTTGATTGATGTTTGCTTACATTGTGTTTCCTTTATCTGATATATCGTTTGTGTAGATAAGATTTTTCTTGCACAACAATGATAAGTTTGGAAATATGTATACATATATTCGATTTGCCAATATTTTAATATAATTAACATGTAGTGGATATCCTGCCATCTAGGGGAGGGGTGGGGAGTTGGGGGGAAAAATTTGTAACGGAAAGCTATGTAAGGGTTATTGTTGAAGAATTACCCACACATATGTTATGCAAATAAAATAAAATTTAAAAAAAAAAAAAGAAGTAGGCAGGGTGCCTATGGATTGATGGATAAAATTATTATTGCAAATTTCAAATAAAAAAATTACTCTCAGTTAAATGTCCTAGATTAACTCCTAAGGAGAATTAAAGGCATTCGTTCCGTGAAACTGATCAAATACGAAAGAGTGCTGTCAGAAATTTTCTCTTAGAAACTGTCATTCTACTATCAGTAATTCTGCTCTGTGTAATTATAATTTTTCTTAGAAACATTTAGATAAGAATTTTAAAAATTGTGTTTTTGTCTCATCTATATTAGCATACTGTCATATTAAATGAAATTTATACGTGGACTACAGAATTCACATTTTGTTATCCTTTATTGTTTTTAAAGGATACATTTTATAGAATGGAGCATATATTTAGGGGATGGAGAAATTGGGGAAGAAACACAGTTATCCTTTTTTAGGGTAGAGTGATTTCTCTGTAATTATTTATCTCATATTTTCTTATAGATTTTGAACCCTCCTCCATCCCCAGCTACAGAGCGTTCACATTATACTATGGAATTTGGTTATTCTTCAAACAGCCCTTCTACTCACAGATCCTACAGGTACTAAAAGTCTTTTCTCCCCTCACATTTAGTCTCTGTGTTCCTCCATCAGTAGTTCTTAGCTCAAGTCAAGGTGTTTTTTAAGAGGAAAATGCATCCTAGTTTGGGACCAGAAGTAACAAGAAGTAGGTAATGGCCACATGGCCAAGAGCAGGTAGCTTGTCCTGCAACGCTAGCATTACAGATTCATATTCTTTTAACATAATATGATTTCCCATACCTAGAATTTCTAAAATATTAGCACCAGGGAGAACTGTGATGGAGCAACAGCACTAATAGTGAAGAGCTTTGAGATCTTGCCAAGAGGGGAGTGTGATGTACCAGCTTCCTTCTTCTGCTGCAGTTTCTTGTGAGGCAAGGAAACTGAATGGTTGGGATCCTTGGACATTACTATGTGAAGGACAGACTGACCAAAATAACTCAAGAATGTCACTTATTTTATTTTGTTCATGTGCCTCCCCTTGTTTCACCCACCCCCTCATTATACCTGCCCTTTCACCCTCATTAGCTTTCATCCCACAGAAATTGTAGATTATTAGCATACCCTTTATTGGAACTGTTATGAAATACGATAGTTAGGATTTGTTCAGGAAAATAAGAGCAGGACAAGGAAAGAAATAGCGTTTAACCAGCTTAATCTCCTTTTTCACTAGTGAGCTCACTTTCTTTGGTCTTCAGTTGCCTCTGAGTGTGAGAATCAGGAAATGTGATTTATGGACCTGGTTCTATCACTAACTAGCTATATGACCTTGGTCAAGGCATTGGTCTTCTCTGACCCTCAGTACCTTCATCTGTAAAATGAGCTAAATGGTTTTTAGGTTCTCTTCTGGTTTTCATTTCCCATGAAGTATAAAGTGAATAATTGTTAAGATTTAGGTGACAAAGAAAATAAAACAAAGGCCCAATATGATAGTAAATAAGTCTTTTAACTGCTCCAGTAGGGATAATCAATTTTTTCTTGCAATATGCTTGAAGGAGTTTAAAAACAAAAAAACAAAAAAACCCAGCAATCTATTCTTCTTCATATAATAACTGCAGTAATAGCAACAACAACTAACTGGCAAAGTACTCTATATATATTGTCTCTTTTGATTTTCACGGAAACCCTGTGGAAAGTAGTCCCTGTTGTGGTCTTCAATTTACAGATGAAGAAACTGTGAGGCAGGGACTCGCCACAAATCATAGAGCTAGCAAGTCTCTGAGGCAGGATTTGAACTTGGGTCTCATCTAAGTGTAGGACTCATTGTGGCACAGCTCAGCTGCCTCACCAGCAGGATAGCCGGGGGCCAGCATGTTGCCAGAGATTTCTTTTTTCCTTTATATGCAGTCTGCCATACTAGCCATCGATGAGTGGGACGGTCTGTACCCTTTTTTAGTGTGTAAACACGCACACGTGCACACTCTTTTCCTTTTTTTCTCTCTACTTTTGCCACCTTGATCTCTTCCCAAAGAGAAAATTTTTTTTCAGAAGCCTGAGCTGATGTGTGGGGCTGGCTGATGCTCTTTTAAGCACTTCTCCATGTGGGTTTTCCCTCCTCAGTAAAGGTCTTGTGATACTGTTTGTGATGAAGACCATCACTTCCCATGCAATGAAACCGCCCTCTGCTCTTTCTTCCTCCCAGTTACAGACCCTACAGTTACCGCCACTTTGCGCCGCCCACCACCCCGTGCAGCACTGATGTCTGTGACAGCGACTACGCCCCCAGCCGGAGGATCACCGCAGCGGCAGCGGCCAAGGGCTACACCAGTGACTTAAACTATGACTCTGAGCCTGTACCCCCACCTCCTACTCCACGAAGCCAGTATCTGTCAGCCGAAGAAAACTATGAAAGCTGCCCCCCTTCCCCTTACACAGAGAGGAGCTACTCTCATCACCTCTATCCACCTCCACCATCCCCCTGTACAGACTCCTCCTGAGGAGGGCCCCCCCCTCCTCTGACTGCCTCCAGTATAAAAGTGTAAATACAAATTGGTTGAGATCTGGAGGGGGGGAGGGAGCTATCAGAGAAAGGTGAGGCAGACCATGTACAGATAAGAGTTTTAAATGGGGTGGGGAATCCTGGAGATATTTGTACAGAAGAAAAGGATATTTATATATTTTCTTAACAGCAAAGTTGCTGCTTGTGCCATAAAAAAAAAATTTTGTATAAAATAAATTTGTACTAAAAATTTTTATTTTTACAAACTGAATACACAAATCATGCCTTAAACCCAGGGAAGTGACTGTGAATATACATAGGAAACAGAAAGACAAAGGTGAATCACTGTCTAGTAAGATGTGGGCTTTGTTGATACCAAAAAAAGAAAAAAGGTCCATGACCACCTCAGAGCAGCAAACCATAGGTACTTTAAAGTTGCTAATTATCCTTCATGTTAACAATGGAGGGTTAACAGCTAAAGTTTAAATATGAGGTAGGAGAAAGAAAAGTTACTAACAAAGGGCTTTGTTTTTTATAGGAATACAGTGATTTTAGCAATGAATATATATATATATATATATATATATATATATATATATATATATATACTTTTAAAATAGTCCATTTTATGATGGTTTCTTTTGGGAAGAGTACATCAGTTGTCCAGTATCATATCACAAAGTTGTGTATGTATGTGTTCATTTGTTATAAACACACACAAACACACACCCATCTCTACCCTGGAACCTCCACCTCTGTTTGAAACTAATATTCTCCCTAGGCCATCTGTCTTACCTCCTTTCCCTGACAGTCCTATGGATGCTTTAGTCAAGACACCATGATTTATTTTTTTAGAAATTATTTTACAATTAGTAATAGAGGAATTTTCTAATTGGAATATGTTTTGTAATCATTTCCATTTCCCAGTAGGCTCAGTTCTCCAACTTGACTCTTTCTTCTTTGTAATGTTCACAATTTAAACATATTATCTATTTCCCTTCCCAAGATATCTTTCCTTCAATGCTCACAGATATGTCAATATTTTCTATGGCATATACTATAGACAGTGTTTATGAATTATAAATTTAGTCTATTGTAAATTAATCATATATCCTTGCAGTACTTTCAGTGTATATCACAGTATAAATCATTTTATATAAATATATATATATATACACACACATATATATATTTTCTGAGTACAAAGCATTTAAACCTATTGGAGACAATCTATTAAAATAATGAACTCATTGGAAGAGTTTTCCCATCTATATATTAACTCTGTTCTTTCATGTTCAGTAAGCCAGTTTTCTCAGCATGACTTTTTACATACCTCTTCTTGTGTGGCATGAGTTTAATACTTAGAATTTTTCACTGTGAATAATAGTAATGTTGTTGTTGTTGTTTCAAATTATCCTTAACCAAATTATGCTTAATTCACTTCCATGTTTATTTTTAAATATGTTCTCTCTCCAAATTTATTTTGATTGAAATTATTGCTATTTAATCATTTAGACAAGGAATCTGTTTGGACTGAATGGGAAGGTGAATTATTTGTTGATTCCTTAGCTGCCGAAACTGAGGTGGAAGGGGAAAAGAAAAATCTTTTGTACTCTATCTGCTTAGGTTTTGAGGCTGCTGCATCCTTAGTCATCAGGGACAAGATATGGTATGATCTCAGCACTGCCACCTTATATGTTTCCAGTTTTTTCCTGCTAAAACTGAAAAGACTTAAAATAATGTTTTCATTTAAATTTGTGAAGTTGTAAGAAGTTATCTAATTTTGCCCCTGTGAAAGTATAACTTAAATCTCTCTGACTCCAGTGCCAAAACAGTGTAAGCTGTTCAATATTTTTAGCAGGAGTGAAGTAATTTTTTTAAATAATTGAAAATACTTAGGTAATTAGATAATTTAAAATGTTATTTCTAAATTATCCTCAGATTATTGAAAGCAAAGAATAGGTTATAGTACTACATTTTGCATAAATGATATTCCATCAGTTGTCTTAACAGTTTATTCAGGCAGGTGATGACCTTTCTTAGCAATGAAGAACACAATTATTGTCTTATGGTAGGATGGACATTGAAGGTGTAATTTGTGATATACAAGGGGAACATGATCCTTATGAAAAGAATAAGGTGATCAATAGCTGGGTGTCAATCAGAATTTGAGAAATCTTCTTGTTTACATTTTTTTTAAATATGCAGCTTTACCATGTGGGGTGCATGTGTGGGAATTTGCACTATATGAGCTAAGAAGAATATTGCCTTGTTATATCTCAGTTCAGGTACTTGTACTGCGATGGCAATGGTCTCTTCTTGCAAAATACTAATTTGTGTGCCAATTTTTATTTGAAAATCATTTGAAGGTGATTCAGCTTAGTTTCAGTATCCTCTTTTTTTCCTTAAAAATTTCCGGAAGTATTTTTTGGATAGGACAGAATAGACAAATCTGTTTAAGTGTTGTTAGCTTTTGGCCTTGCTGGACAGTTAAGCCTAAGTGAACTGCACATGAGTTATTAAACATTTGTTTGATCAGGAATGAAACTGAGTAGAGGGTTAGTTGGAAAGAACAAAATGAATGTACAAGAAGTTGAATTTGCTAAATCTGAGAAGGATTTACTTCATTTTGAATTAAGCTCTACAATTTTGAAATAAGATTTCTAGGTAGAACATGAATAAAATTCGTTTTATTTTGCATTAACAGTAGTATTAAAATATTTTGTAGTACTGTTTTTTTCCCAAACCCTTCACATCATAAAGTATGCCTCCCCTGCGTGTTGGACTGTAGCATAGTGTTTTGGAAATAGCACTGGACTAGGAACCAGTAGACCAGGGTTCTTGTTTTAGTGACTTCTAAGGTGCCTTTGAAAGTCTATAATTCTTTGATTATATGGTTTATACAACGCAGCTTGTGTGCAGAATGGCAGCCGAGATGTAGTGAATGGAGAGCTGGACTCAGAACTGGAGAGACCTACACCTCTGACACATGATGGCTGTGTCAGATTGTGCAGGTCACTTCATCTCTCAGTACTGGAGACAACTCTCTGAAGCTATAACTTGCAGAAAAGGTTACTGACCTGCATTGGTAAAGGGTGTTTCCTGCATCAGTGAAATCACAAATCTGGTCTCTATCTGTAGTACCTTGTTCAAACAGAAAGCTCTAGCTGTACCTTGGATATGCAGAGTTCTTTGCACAAGGAATATTTACTCACTTAGAACAGACCAGTTTATAAAGACTGTTTTGGGGATGATTGGGAGGAAATTTTTAAGATGGTTAAAGTTTGATTTCATTCACTATTTTACAAAATCTGAAGTTGGAGAATTAAGTTGTAACTAAAGCCAGTTATAGTGCCTAAAAATAATATGTCCATTAATCAGTGTTAGATTCTGGATTTTCACATTTATGTAGTACTTTATGATTAACAAAGTGCTTTTCTCACATGGTTGTCCCTTTGAAGTAGGCATTTTACAAATGGGTAAATGAACACAGAGGCTTTAAGTGACTTGCCAAAACAGACATAGTAAATCAAAAGCCAGGTCTTCTGGTTCAAAATCCAGTGCACTATGTGACTTTTGTGGTATTTTTCTGTTTTTATTTTCATTGTTAAGAAAAACTGAAAATTAGTGTCAAATTTTAGTATTTATTCTGCTGGCTCATGAAACTTCCATGGCTTTGTGTGGTATTCATGGCATTGGAGGCTTTGCCCTAAGTGGTCCTGCTTCTCACAGATGCTACTGACTTGTTGAAAATGGTTACATTCATCAATTTTCAAAGCACAAATGTGATGTTTTTAGTAAAGAATTTGAGATTTTCATGTATTTAAGGCAACTTTCAAAAATTAGAAGGCCATTCAATTGGCCATATTGTAATGGCTTTACTAGTCCTTATGGTCTTGTGAGTAAGCAAGGATGATACACTTGAATGGAGCACAAAGCTAATAGAACCAGACAATAATTGTATGAGTTTTCAAAAAGTGCCTGTATTAGGCATTTGAGGTATAGATATCCTCAGGGAATTTAGAGTCAAGGGGTTATAAAACACTATTGTAAAACTTATTCATGGGAAAAAATCTATAATTTCTTTTCAAATCTCTAACCCTGAAGTGACCCTAGTCTTCCTTAAGTTCACTAATACACTATTCATTGCTCCTACAAGGATTAACATAATGTTTCTCATTAATGACTTCTGTGATAGTGTTTTCAAAAGAATATCAAAAATTGTCGTTTTGCATTTGAAATAAGCACAAAATGATAGTTTTGTAAATTGGTGTTTGACTAAAAACTTAATGAATTGCCCTTAGTGGTTATTAATAGGGAATTACATTTAGCTAAATAACATTCTAGAGACTTTAGCCTTGAATCATATTTAAACTAGCTTTAGAACTGGAGGGAAGCTGAGGAATTCCTGTTAAGCCAAGTAACTTGAAGGTAGATGATTGCTCTCAATGCCCTCAACAAAATAGATGATTCAAACACTTCATAATCTATCTATCATTCATTTGGCATGAGAGGAAATGATCAAGTAACTACAAATTTAGGGCCAATCTTCTATTAAATAATTAATAATTTCCTTTTCCTTTTTCATCAAAGGCAGCATAGATTTTTAAAAAAAAAGTTTTGTTAGGTGCCTACCTAACAAAATGCTTACCTAAGTAAATTATATTCTTAATATTTTCACAGCATGATTGTTTTCATGATGACACCAAAGAATTAGACAGTACACATTTGCTTAACTGTCCATGCTTCATTTTAGTCCAAAGGTTGGTTGTGATTTAAAAAATAAAAAATTTAATTCTGGTATCCTAATAAGAAGTGCATGTTGAAAACAAAACAAAACAATGAAAGTTGATTCTTAAATCCATTGTAACTTGGCTAAATTGTTTGGGTTATTAGGAAAAATAGAAATATATTTTATAAAGAGGATACCAAGAAACTTAAGCTGGACTAGCCTTGTTTGCAAATGAAGGATTTGGTGCTGCTTTCAAATGTTTTGTGTTTTTGTTTTGTTTTTTGTTTTGTTTTTCACTTTTCTTGAGCTTTAATCTTTGTCATTGTCTTAAAGTCAGCTGGTGTTTCTTGTTCATCGACTTTGGTACAATGGTGCTTTGCAAGGATGTATTTATAATATAATGACCAACATTTGGTCAGCCCCTATCCACCTTTTCACTGTAACTTACACACACACACACACACACACACACACACACACACACACACCCTTCCCTTTTTTTGTAAAATAAATGCTTTACTTGTAAACTGTATAAAAACAGACACCTTGTATAAATCCCCTTTTTGATTATTACAATAAGTTGAGTTGTAACAAATGAAATGTTGATTTTTATAATAAAACAGAGTGGAAAAATATTTGCTTGAAGTAAGAAAATAAAACTATTGTCAATTGTGCTTTGCTAATGGCCAAAATAAGGCTGAATGTTGGGTTTTACAAACAAATATTGCCTTAATTATTTACTACAAGTGTCCTGCCACAAGAGACAAGTTTGGGAAAACTGATTTCTTAGATATGATCTTCAAGTAGAGGAGACCATTAGGGCTCATCCAGTTCAACTCTCCCTTCCCCCAATTTTCAGAGGAAGGAACTGAGGCTCAGAGAGGAAGTTGCAGAGCTAGAGTAAAACCCATTTTTCTTCTATCTAAAATCAGCAATTCTTTTACTTTATTACACTTTGATTTTGCTTTGTTTTCAGTTAACTCCAGATACATCTAGATAGCTTCAACATTGGGCCCCACTTTAGAACTTTCCATACAGTTTCTGGTAGAATAAAGTTGGGATTGGTAGTGAAAGATTAGATCTGATTTTATTCTTTTTTTTTTTATTAAAAGCTTTTTATTTACAAAACATACGAGTGATTTTTCTACATTGACCTTTGCAAAAACTTTTTTTTCCCAAGCTTTTCCCCTCCTTCCCCCCACCCCCCACCCCTAGATGACAGGTAATCTAATACATGCTAAATAGGATAAAATATATGACATGATTTTATTCTTTTGAGAAAATACCTTCTAAACATTTTTCTGCAACTTAAAGATTGAAGAGGGTTCCCTAGAGCAGTAGTGTCAAACTCTAATAGAAATGAGGTTCTTACAATGAAATAAGGAACCCTGTGGGCTTCACATTAACTTAATTTTCAAATGGAATGTTGCCTGTATTTTATTGTATTTTTATTCTGTAAAAATATTTCTCAATTGCATTTTAATCTGATTTATGCTTCACTGAGAAGGCATTTTAGCACCACTTAATCCTAGAATAGCAAAAGGTTAAGTGAGTTGGCCCTAATTACACAGCCAAAGAGACAGAACTTGTGCTTGGACTTATCACAGAATCATAGATTTAGAACTGGAAGGCACTTTAGGAGACTATTGACTCCCTTCCCCCATCCCCATTTTATAGGCTAGGAAAATAAGATACAAAGAGGTAATTTCGCTTACCCAAAGCTGAATACCTAAAAAGCCAAAGTCTTTCTGGCTCCAAAGTCAATTGGATATCCACAATGCCTTGCTTCATAATGCAATGCTATAATACAAATTGCAAAACTAGTGTCATAAAATGTAAGAGAGTAGTAGGAAAGTAGACAAGATGCCCAGAAGTTTCTCTTGAGGCCCAAACCTTGTTATGATTTGAGAGAGCTCTTATGATCTCAGCCACTTAGCAAAAAAGTAGAAAACCACTGGTTTCTACTGGGTACAACCAAAAAAGATTTTGTGTTTGATATAGTTTGCTACTCATCATCAGCAAATTATTAGACAAGGTAGCTCGAAACCAGCATGATACAAAGAGGAGTTTTTTTAAAAAATGAGTAACTACACTGATTACTTTACAATTAACATTGCTGACTCCTCCCATTCTTTCATATAACTACCTTCTGAATAAAAATAAATCAAAGAACGAGTTATACAAGTTTGACTGAGCTTTTGAAAGGAAAGGCAGAGACAGATAACAACAGGAAAAATGACAATGTTGGGGTTCTTAACCTGAGAACTATGGATTGATTTGGGAATCTGAATTTGGGGAAAAATATACTTTTATTTCAATAGAATTGGTTTCCTTTGTAATACTATTTCTTATATTCACAGCATTTTTTTTATTAATGCTTTTTATTTGCAAAACATATGTATGGGTGATTCTTCAACATTGACCCTTACAAAGCTTTCTGTAACAAATTTTTCCCCCCTAGTCCCCACCCCTTCCCTAGATGGCAGGATATCCACTACATGTTAATTATGTTAAGATACTTGACAAATCGTATATATGTATACGTATTTCCACACATCATTTTTGTGCAGGAAAAATTGTATCTACAAGAAAGAAAAATCAGGAAACACAATGCAAGCAAACTCAATAGAAAACATGAAAATGTAATATTGTGGTCCTCATTTCACCTCCCTCTCTCTGGGTGTATATGGCTTTCTTCACTGAACAATTGGAACTGGTTTGAAGCATTTCATTGTTGAAGAGAGCCATGTCCATCAAAATTGATCATCATATAGTATTATTCTCAGCATTTAAGAAAAAAAAAATTGTTCTGAGAATTCCCATAGGCATTTACCAGATTGCCAGAGGGACCCATGTCCCGAAAAGGTTGTGCCCCTTCTCCAAAGATTTTTTTAAAGCCCTATCAAAAAATTTATGGAAAATGGAGAATTTTAGTGGAAATGGAAAGTTATAATGATGAAGATAAAGATTTTGAAAAACAAAATAGGTCATCTTGATAATATAAAATGTAAATATTGCATAAATAAAATTAATCAAGATAAGAAAAAGATACAGATTGGGAAAACATCATTTGAATATTTCCATAAAAATCTAATTCTAAAATCTATGGGGAACTGGCTCTAAAATCAAAAACCTTTTCCTATTAAGCAAATAGTCAAAAGACATGAACTCTTTTCAAAAAAAGAAATGCAAATTAGTATCACACATCTAAAAATAGAAATTAGTGCTCAAATAGAATACCCAGTCAAGGAGCAAAGGTGGAAGGATTTCATGTTGGATGGACATGCTAATGCAAGTAGAGCTATTATTTTGGTTTTTCCAGTAACAGGAACAAGGGAAGGAGTCTGAATAGATAGGTGATGGAAATTGAAAACTTAAAAATTACAAAAAAGGATAGTCACAGCCAACAATCTTGGTGTATTCTATCTAGCCTTTCCATCAGAATTCTGCAGAATAAATTTTACCAGCAGCAGCAGCATGATTATGACCAAGGAGGAGAAAACCCTAACAAGTATTTTATGATAAAAGTTCTAAAATTAAACATTAAGGTTTGCAAGATTCAATGATCAGATGCTACTTGCAAGAGGGAAAAAAAGACATGTAATTGATGTGACTGGAATGGACTAATAATGCTTGTGGTTCCTTAGGAATCAACAAATCTAATTTTAATTCCCTTCTTAGTGCTTCTAAATTATTATTTTTTAAAAATTTCTTTAAATTACTTTTATCTCCTACTTTTTAGCTTCTTGTTAAAAACTATTATTCACCATAACTTTGTGATTCATGTTTGCATAGTTGTGCAGAATGGGAAAGGGGATAGGGATGAGTGTAACAATCAAAGTGAAGACCTCTCACAATTATTGACTAGATTAAACAAAGCCTGAGGGCCTAAGTTTCTGGGGAATCATGTGGTCAAGGGGGAAAGTAGGAAGTAGTGTGATTTATAGGCTGTCAACATTCCAGTCCCTGAATAAGGGAAAGTGGAATATATATAATCAATCAGAATGTATGTAAGGGAAAAGGGGGGTGGGCTTGGGACTTTCTTTGTTCGGACTGTATAAAAATCACAGGTATGTGCTGGACAGTGGTTCTCCCAACTCTGGACAACTTATTTGATCCATTGTGGGACTGCCTGGTTCTTGTGAGGTCCTAAATAAAGCCTTTGTTCTATACTTTGAGATGCCTCTGAAGTATTGATAATTCAGTTGAGGGTATAAATATCCCACACAGACTTGGGGGCTCATCTGGGATTGAAGGGGTTCTTTGGAGAGGCTGCGGGAGGAGTCTCGGATCAGCAGCAGGTGCGTTCCCGGACAATTTTGTTCAAGGGCTGCTGCTTTTGAGGCAGTTCTGCTTCTCCTGGGGAATCTAACGACATGAGCAGAGGAGCTTGGTATAGAATGAAGGAAAGGCAAAGAGATAGAGAGAAAGTCCTGGTGGTCGGCACAGTCCAGAAGATCTACACTTGTAGCTCCAGGTAAGCGCTTGGGGAAGTCTGAACATCTATTGGCTGAGGGACTGCTGACCTCAAGGAAAGAATGCCCTTGGGCTTCTCGGGGGACTGCTGATTTGGTAATAAGGCAACCTACACCAATATAGGAAGGAAGCATGGGGAAATCGCAGTCCAAAAATGAGAACCAGGACAAGGATCAGGGAATTCCAACCAATAGTCCTTTAGGGAATTGGTTGCAGATTGGGATAAGATCCCAAAGTACAAAGGGGTAAAGGCAAGGAGAGTGATAGAGCATTGCAGCTACAATATCAGGGTGCAGGAGTAATTAGACCTGAATGGGAAAAAGTCCCTTCGATCTGGAGGAATTGGAGTTTGCAAATCTCTGGCTTCAGGAGACAAAGGCCTGGCTGTTCTTGAGCCAAGCCAAAGAGGCAGAGAAAAGGTGGAGAAAGAATGAGACAGTGAAAATCCTGCTCCACCCCTGGGATTCTTTAACTGTTATACTTCCACCTCCTAGTGCCACAGATGACTCCATTGAGGAGGCC
>JAJPUD010001559.1:85462-154719 GCA_023553655.1 Myrmecobius fasciatus | reverse complement strand
AGAGAGAGAGAGAGAGAGAGAGAGAGAGAGAGAGAGAGAGAGAGAATTGCCCATACAATATTTGGGCCGTATTATATCATCTAGAACTGTTCAAGTAAAGTCTCCAAAGATAGATATTTCCAAAATAAATACATTGAATGAATTTCAAAAGTTTATAGGTGGAATACTATGGGTTAGAAATAAAATTGGAGTCCTTACTGATCAGTTGCAACCCTTATATGATTTATTAAGGACTCCCAGTAAATTGAAATAAAAAGGATATATAGCTGTGGTTCATGTTAGGGGACATCAGACTGGAGACTCCTTTATAGCAAAGGGAGAACCTGCTGATCCTGAGGAGATGATGGTTCTGATACCGGCTCTTCCCTTGCACATGTCTCCCCGTCATACACCCTGGATGAGGCTCTATAAGCCCAGGAGGACGCTAAGGGTCATTGGTTCTTGCCCGATGGAAGGGTGGTCCTGACCAAAGCAGGTATGAGACATATGCTTCAATACCTACATCAGGGGAGCCATTGGGATGTCCAAAACCTGTGTGTTGCGGTGCTCACAAAATCTGCAACTCCTGGGTTGTACACATTAGCCTGGCAAGTGGTAGAGGGATGCCTTATTTGTCGAAGGATGAATAAAACAGCTCTCCGGTTGCTCCACAGGGTGGAAGGCTCCCTGGCATCAGATCCTTTCAGAGTACGCAGGTGGTTTTACTGACTTGCCCCCTGTGGGCATCTCAAATACCTGTTGGTCGTAGTGGACCACTTAATATCTCGGGCAGAGGCCTATCCCCTTTGTCATGTCACCCTTTGGTTGTGGCTAAGGTCCTCTTAGAAAAATCATCCCAAGGCTGGTGGAGCGCATCGATTCTGATCAAGGTACACACTGTACAGCCAAGCTTTTGCAATCTTTAATGAAAGCCTTAGAGATAACTTGGGAGTTTTTCATACTCCATGGTATCCTCCTTCCTCAGGAAAAGTAGAAAGGATGAATCAGGAGATTAAAAGCCTATAGAAACTCGGTTACCTTGGACGAAGTGTCTCCCTTTGACTTTACTGAGAATAAGAACAAAACCCGGGAGAGATATTGGCCTGTCCCCATATGAATTGTTACCTGGTCACCCATACCCAGCATTGATGAATCCAGGGGGATCACACACAATTTATGAAACCAAAGACATATTTCTAAGGAATTATATTATGACTCTTGCCAATCGTTTGCAAACATTGAAATGAAAGGGTCTTGTTGCTCAGACTCCTCCTTCAGGATTTGCTGTTCATTGTTTCAAGGCCAGGGATGGGGTCCTGATCCACTCTTAGAAGGAGGATAAATTGACCCCGGACTGGGAAGGACCCTTCCAGGTGCTTCTAACTCCAGATACTGCGGTAAGGACTCGTGAATGTGGCTGGAACCATCATGCTCGAGTTAAAGGACCTGTGGATACTCCAGAAGAATGGACTGTAATACCTAAAGGGTTCTTGAAACTACAACTCAAGACAAGGACTTGCTGATATTGATTGTGTAGATTTATAATTGTCATGTATGTTAAATTGCTCTCTTTGGCACTTGCTTCCACAGCTCCGATTCCTAACCCACCACTGATGGGAACGGATAACAGTTTCCAGAGTCTGGTGCAGATGATTGCTGATACCTTTCTCATTCGAGATTGTTGGATTTGTGGGGGACCTCAGCAATCTGACCAATGGCCTTGGATAGCTGTACCATTAAGCCCAGCCTGGCTCCTGAGTAAAAGATCAGACGTACACAACGGGACTGGGTTTTGGTCAGAGCAAGAGAAACATCAATGGTCGTTAACTGACTCTATTCCTGGTAAATACTGTCTGAATCAGGCAGGAGAAGGAGAATGGCTAAGGAGCAGTGAGTGTGATTGGGCTTACTCTCTGGAGGTTAAAACCACTCAGCTTGATTGTACAAAGTATAAGCATAGATGGAACCAAACTCATGTCCGATGCAAGAATGGAGTATGGCGGCCCTGTGCTAATTTAGGGTGAGAGTTAGACCACTGCCAGTTTCCACCATGCAGAAAATGGAATTGGCCCCCAAACCGATGTGAAACAGTTTTACTCACTGGAGATAGACGTGGTCACCCATGTGGGCCTTGGCAAATGGCAGAATGTATGGGAAGAAATGAAAAGGGAGTTCTAATCCAGCCCTGGTACCAATGGGCTTGGCAGCATTCAACTTGGTCTGGTTATTTTACCTCTTTTTGGAGCACAAAGGATGGGTCCGAGTCTAATATTATGAGTTGTAGCTTCAAAGGTAAACAGCAGTTATGGAAATGTCAATATCAGGATAATATTTGGACCCTAGACCAAGGAGACTCATTGGGGGATAAAGAGTCACAGTATTATCCTGTGGTGTTCAACAGGACAAATATTTTTGAATCAAGCAAAGCAACCCTGCATTAAAGGGACATTATTGGATCTGTGGTCAAACTGCTTATACCCACCTTCCCCTTAACTGGACTGGTGTCTGTTATGTTGGGTTAATTAGACCAAAATTCTTCTTCTTGCCTGGAAATGGTGTGAATCATTTAGGAATCCAGTTATATGATGATTTGGAGCGAGAGAAACGGAGCATTGGTACTTCCCTAACACAGACTGTGGATGCTAACAAATGGGGAGATACATGGCCACCTGAAAGAATAATCCAAGAGTATGGACGGGCCACCTGGGCTCAAGATGGTAGTTGGGGATACAGAACTCCTATTTATATTTTAAATAGATTAATTCGACTCCAAGCTGTCTTAGAGATCATCACTAATCAAACAGCGAGAGCCCTGGACTTATTGGCAGATCAGGAACCCAAACCAGAGAGGCAGTCTTACAGCACAGATTGGTTTTGGATTATCTGCTAGCAGAGGAAGGAGGAGTGTGTGGGAAGCTGAATCTTTCTACTTGTTGTATCCAAATTGACAATAATGGGAAAATAGTAAAGGAAATTGCCAAAGATATTAGGAAACTGGTACATGTCCCTGTGCAAACCTGGAGTTCCCCGTTCAGTACATCATGGTGGTCCTGGTTCAGTGGTAGCTGGTGGAAGCAGGTATTATGGCTTGGATTAATTGCTTTAAGAGGGGTAATACTTTTACCAATTTGTCTGCCTTGTATAATACGTATTGCTACTGGGATAGTGCATAAAACCATAGCTGAAATTCTAGGGAATGAGAACAAAATGCGTATGCTAATGATGCAACACCAAGGATGGATCCCAGTAATAAAGGAGATGCTGGTGATGAGGAGGTTGATACTAAAAGTAGCATGTTATTGCAAAGATTTTGGAATGAGAGTTCTTCAAAACATTAGGAAAATAGAGGGGGGACTGAGTGTGACAATCAGAGTGAAGACCTCTCACAACTATTGACTAGATTAAACAAAGCCTGAGGGCCTAAGTTTTGGTTTTTGGGAAATCATGTGGTCAAGGGGGAAAGTAGAAAGTAATGTGATTTATAGGCTGTCCACATTCCAGTCCCTGAATAAGGGAAAGTGGAATATATATAACCAATCAAAATGTATGTAAGGGAAAAGGGGGGGGAGCTTGGGACTTTCTTTGTTCTGGATTGTATAAAAGTCACAAGGAGTACTGCTCCCTGGCTCTCCCAACTCTGGACAACTTATTTGATCCATCGTGGGACCGCCTGGTTCTTGCAAGGTCCTGAATAAAGCCTTTGTTCTATACCTTGAGATGCTTCTGAAGTATTGATATTTCAGATGAGGGCCTGAATATCCCACACAGGGAGAACACTGTGGAGGATCTTGGTGACTCTGCTGACTTACACAGAGTGAAAACACATCAGGACATAAGACTTCTGTCCTGAAAGGCAGGTTTTATCTTGGTTTGAAGGCTGAACTGGTTGAAAAAAATCCTATAATTTTGATTACAAATAATTTTTATAAAGTCTTAAGAAAGACAGAGACTTGAAACAGAGACAGAGTTAGATTATTTAGCTTTAAGTTAAAATGAGTCATTGTTGTAAGTGCCTTAGGGGAAAAGCTCTACTGTCACATGTAAAAGTAGTGAAATAAAGAAGTGGGCCAATGGACACCATGTCTCTTGTAACGGAAGACAAATGTGGTCTAAAAAGACTATCATTACTACGTGTGAGAAGAGAGATTGAGTGTTTTTCAGTATTTCTTTTATACAGTCAAACCTTGTCCCTGTTAAGAAGTACATGTTGAAAACAAAACAATGAAAGCTGATTCTTAAATCCATTATAAAATAATTAAATTGTTTGACTTATTAGGGAGAATAGAAACATATTTCATAAAGAGAATACCAATAAGCTTGAATTTAACTAGCCTTGTTTGCAAATGAAGGATTTGGTACCATTTTCAAATTTTTATCTTTTGTGGTTTTGTTTTGTTTTGTTTTTTCTTAAACTTTAGCTCTTTGTCACTATCTTAAAGTCAACTAGTGTTTTTTGTCCATCAACTCTGATATGTTCTTTTGCAAGTATGTATTTTTAGCATTGACCAACATTTGGTCAGCCCTTCTCCACCTTTTTCATTGTTACACACACACACACACACACACACGCATTTTTTGGAAAATAAATGCTTTACCTGTAAACTATAAAAACAGACACCTTGTATAAATACCCTTTTTGATTATTACAATTAGATGAATTGTAACAAATGAAATGTTGATTTTTATAATAAATCAGTGGAAAAATATTTGCTTGAAGTAGGAATATTAAACAACTGTCAGTTGTGTTTTGCTAATGACCAAAATAAGACTGGATGTTGGGTTTTACAAACAAATACTGCCTTAATTATTTACTACAAGTGCCACAAGAGACAGATTTGGAAAACTTTTTGCTTACATATGATCTTTAAGGTGAGGATACCCTCAAAAAATCATCCAATCCAATTCTCCCTTTCTCCTATTTTCAGATGAAGGAACTGAGGTTCAGACAGAAAGTAACAGAGGTGGGGTTAAAATCCATTTTCCTTCAATCTAAAACCAGCAATCCTCCCACTCACAATCTGAGTACTAAAAAGTTTTACTGTTTTTTTTTCACAACTCCAAGGACAATTAGATGGTTTCAACATTTTAAAATATTTTAAAATAAAACACTTTAAAATCTTCCATATAGTTTCTGATAGAATGAAGTTGGGAGAAGGAGGGTATGGAGGACTAGATCTGATTTTAATGTTACTGGGAATTTTTTATTTTCTTTGCAGGGCTTTTTTAAAATTTTATTTCCTTTTTGGTTGCAGTTTAACTTCCAAACTTTCCCTCCACCATGCTATACTTGAGAATATCACCATTTCTTGCAAATTAAGACAACTCTGAGGTACCACTACATACGTGTCAGATTGACTAAAATGACAGGAAAAGATAATGACGAATGTTGGAGAGGATGTGGGAAGGCTGGGACAGTGATGCATTGTTGGTGGAACTGTGAACGGATCCAACCATTCTGGAGAGCAATTTGGAGCTATGCTCAGAAAGTTATCAAACTGTGCATACCCTTTGACCCAGCAGTGTTTCTACTGGGCCTATATCCCAAAGAGATTTTAGAAGAGGGAAAGGGACCCACATGTGCAAGAATGTTTGTGGCAGCTCTTTTTGTAGTGGCTAGAAACTGGAAACTGAATGGATGCCCATCAGTTGGAGAATGGCTGAATAAATTATGGTTATATGAATGTTATGGAATATTATTTTTCTGTAAGAAATGACCAACAGGACGATTTCAGAGAGGCCTGGAGAGACTTGCATGAACTGATGCTGAATGAAATGAGCAGAACCAGGAGATCATTATACACAGCAACAACAATACTATATGATGATCAATTCTGATGGACATGGCTCTCTTCAACAATGAAATGTTTCAAACCACTTCCAATTGTTCAGTGAAGGAAGCCATATACACCCAGAGAGAGGGATGTGAAATGTGGACCACAACATAATATTTTCATGCGCTCACTTGATGTTTGCTTGCATTGTGTTTACTTTCTCTGATTTTTTTTTCTTGTAGATACGATTTTTCTTGCACAATAATGATAAGTGTGGAAATATGTATACATATATTTGACTTGTCAAGTATTTTAACTTAATTAACATGTAGTGGATATCCTGCCATCTAGGGGAGGGGAGGGGACTGAGGGGAAAATTTGTAAGAGAAAGCTTTGTAAGGGTTAATGTTGAAGAATTACCCATACATATGTTTTGCAAATAAAAAAAAGAGAGAGAGACAAGCAATCAATACAAGAGAATCTAAAAAAAAAAAAAAGAGAGAGAGAATATCACCATTTTTCACTCTCTCCACATAAACACACACATATATATGTAAACACAAATACACACACACATATGTAAAACCATGCTATACATCTATTTATCAGTTCTTTCTCTGGAGGAGGATACTATCTTCCTTCCTAAATCCTTTGCAGTTGATTTGAGTATTTATAACAAAATAGTTTAGCCATTCTCAGTTTCCCTCCCCCAAACAATATTGCTATGACTATATTGGTTCTGCTCATTTCAATCTTCATTATTTTATGCAAGTCTTTCTATGTTTTTCTAAAATCAAGTAGCTTATGATTTCTCACAGCACAGTAGTATATAGTATAGGAAATTATCAATTCCTCTACAACTTAAAGACTGAAGAAGAATAGAATTGGGGTTTTTATATAACCTAAGGAACCCTGCAGGCTGCATAGCAACTTAATTTTAAAATGGAGTATATTGCCTATGCTTCATTACATTTTTAAAAAATATTCCCCAATTATATTGTAATCTGGTTTGGGTTTCATTGAGAAGGCATTTTGACTCTTCTTACCCTAGAGCAGCAAAAAAATAAAGTGGCTTGGCCATAATCACACAGCCAAAGACAACTTATACAAAGATTTATCATAGATTAATCATAGATTTATAGGTAAAGATAACTTGGAATTATTGAAGAAAAGTCACTAAATTGTTCAGGTACTTTGAATCAGAGATCCCACTACTGGAACTATTCCTCCAGAAGATTATTGATAAGAAAACACCCATTTGTATACAAGGATCACAAAGAAGAACAAATTCTAATAACTAAATATTTACCCAATAATTGGGGAATGGCTAAACAAATTATGACATATAAATGGAATATGTAGGGTATCCCAAAAGTCTTAATGAAGCTTTTACTAAGGACTTTTGGGACATCCTATATTAATATATTAGAAAAAATGACAAAAATGAAAAATTAATAGAAACATTACCACTTGTGTAAAGTGATGTAAAGTGAAGAAAGCAGAGCTAAAATAATGTATACTGATGGCTATAACAATGTCCAATCATTTTTCAGTCATGTCTCATTCTTCTTGGGTCTATTTAGGTTTTTCTTGGCAAAGACACTGGAGTGGTTTTGCATTTCCTTTTCCAGCTCATTTTACAGTTGAGGAAATTGAGATAAAAAGGGTATTTAACCCTGCTTGACTAGGGTCACACAACTGGTCTTCTAACTCCTGACCCAGTGGTCTATCCACTGCACGAAAAGAGACAATATATCACAGAACAGATACACTGGACAATGTTAGATTAGAAAGTAACATTTCTGTGATGTTGATAATATGTGTGTTATTATGCCCATTCTACAGATTTCAGAGAAGTTGATGATAATAATTGTCCAAAGTTCAGACTAGAACCCAGATCTCCTGATTGCAAATACAAGTCACTCCTGTCACTTGCTAAATTGTTCATGGTTTGATTCAGCAGTTGGGAGAGAGAGTCACAGGGATTCCTTTCAGGCCATAAGGGGGTTTATATCCCAATCAAAAATATGTTTTTAATAGCAATAACCATAATAGCTACATTTATATGGAATTTTAAACTTTGTAAAGAGCTTTACACATTTCATTAGAACATGAGTTTGCTACAAGGATAAGAAAAATAGTCAACTGGGGCAAAATCATATTAGATATCTCTAATAAGGATGTGATATTTGAGATACATCAATTAATAGAAATATGTAAGACCAAATACTATTCCTCAATAAGATAAGCAGTCAAAGAATGTGAAAAAAAAGTTCTCAAAAGCATTACCAACTATTAGCAACCATGTATAAGAATGCTTCAAATTACCAAGAAAAAGAAAAGTGAATTCAAAACAGCCTAAAGTTTCTTTACCTTGCATCCAAGGTATTGATAAAGATGATTAATGAGGGTAATAATGTTGGAGTGGTTGTAGAAAGGTGACCACAATGACAGTATCGTGTCAGTAGAACTGTGAATTGGAATGACCATTCTGAAAAGTAATTTAGCATTACGCTAAATGGAATTATGAGTAATATATTTATAACTTTTGACTCAGAGATTCCAATGCTAGGAATATACCCCCAGTGATGTCAGTGATTAAAAAAATCCCATAAGCATCAAAACATTTATAGCAGCATTTTTTCTGCCAGTAAATGGGAAAATAGCTAATAAATTATGGCACATGAATGTAATAAAATGTTAATTTTCTATTAGAAATGCTGAACATAATAAATGCAGAAAAGCATAGAGAGACTTATATGGAATGATGCAAGGTGAGGTAAGCTGAACTAGGAAAACACTGTACACAATGATGTAAATTGAAAGAAAAACAACAAAATACTAAAAATTGCTGTGAAATTATCATGACCAAAATTCAAAATACAGAATGAGATTTTTTAAAATATATGACCAATGTGAGAAATTTGTTTTGCCCAACTATGCATATTTGTTATAAGGATTCTGTTTTCTAATTTTCTTTTTCCAATAGTAGGCAGGGAGAAAAACTAGATTTTTGTTAACTAACAAAAAGAAAATTTAACTAAAATATTATAATTGAATTCAAAGAAATGACATGCAAAGGCAACCTCTTTTTTGCACATGTGGTGAGCTATGGGTATGGATTGCTGTTTATATGTGTGACTTTTTTGACAAGTTGATTGGTTGTATTCTTTGTTGGAAGGTATAGCTCTGTGTTTGTGTTTGTAGGAGAGGGCAGGGAATACAACTTGTGTGTGCATTATTATTATCCATGAAATATCAAGAGACTTAAAGGAAGGCACAGTTCTTGGGTAGGCCTTCTTTGGAGTATTTGTGGGAAAACGTGAATGAGAGTTGCAGAGGATAAAAAAGTAAGAACAGGTTGTCATCTGAAACTTTGTAGAGATTGTCCACATTGATAACATCACAGATATATCAAAATGTCAAGTAGTTTTAACATATTGAGATTAAGAGAAATATAATACTACTAATAATAGCTAGCATATTTGTTGCTGTTCAGTCATTTCAGTTGTGTCCAACTCTGAGTTACATATATGTGTGTGTGTGTGTGTGTGTGTGTGTGTGTATACATCTTTAAGGTTTATAAAATGCTTTACAAATTTTAGCACATTTCATACTCACAACAATCCTGGGAGCTTTGTGCTATTATTATCCCTATTTTACTGATGAGAAACTGAAGTAGGTAGAGATTAAGTGATTTACTCAGAATCATTTAGCTAATAAGTTCCAGAGGTCAGATTTGATCAGACTACCCACCGGGCCATCCAGCTGCATAAGTAGGTAACATTTCCTCTATATTCTTCTGCAGTCAGACCATGTTGCATTCTGTTCTGGGTACCACATTTTAAAGAAAATCATTGATAGGCTGGAAAATATTCATATAGGATTGCTCGAAAGAGCTAGGTATGATCAAAGATTAGAGTTGAAGTTTGGATGTGGGAGGAACAGAGAAAGCCATGATAACTCTTTTTAAAGAATTTTAAGGACTTTAATCTAAAAGAAGAAAATGATCTACTTTATTTGATCCCAGAGGGCAGAACGAAGAACAAAGGAGGGGCTTAGTGTCATAGTTAAGAAATATTGAAAAGCTTCAGTAAGTAAAGGATTCCTCCTTATTAGAAGTCTTCACACAGAAACTGGCAATTCTAATACAGATTTTTTTTAAATTTTTTTTAATATGAATTAGATTAGGACTGAGGGCTTTTCCAGTTAAATCTGTGATTATGTCACAAAATGTCCCCAATCATCCCCATGAGGACAGAAATCATGCCTTATATAACTTTTATAATCCCTTTCCCCCAGAACTTAGCATAGTGCCCAGAAAACAATAGACCTTTAATAAATATTTGTTGAATTATTGAATTATGAACTACAAGCAAAAAAGACACACAACTCTATTAAATGAGGTTTTACTGCCACCTGCTGACTGATTATATATATTTACAACTTACTGCAAACCTAATAGTTGGATGATCTTTTTTAATGCTGAAAACCTAAAAAAAAGAAAACTATGTCAGAATTTAAAGTCATGCTCAGTTGGCAAGGGACACATAAAGCAAAAATATTTTTTGTTATAATACAAAATCAAACAGTAAACATATCCATGACTGCCAGGATCTAGCTTTCCAAATAATATTGATAAGTTAATATATTTACATTTATTTTCATATAATAACATTATTATTAATAAGATATCATTTACATAACACTTTAAGATTTGCAAAACACTTTGCATATGTTAACTCATTTGATCCTCACCACAACTCTGTGTAGTACGTGCTATTATCTCCATTTTACAACTGAGGAAACTGGGGAACATATTATCTGAGGCAAAATTCGAACTTGGATCTTCCTAATCTCAAGCTTTATGTTCTGTTCATTGCACCACCCAGTTCCCCCTCCATCCTATTTGCTCCCAGTGATATGTTATATTGAAAATGTTTTGTTTTATACAATTTTGTCATCCTGGAAGTCAAAATGTTTCTCTGTTCTCATACAATAAATACTTTCCCATAGTTTTACAAGCCTAGTTAGATAGGCAGGGCAAGTATTAGCATTGTCATTTTATACATGAATAAAACAGGCCCAGAGAATGTTCGGCTTTCTGAAGATTAGACAATTAGCTAAGAGAATTTTGTCTCTCTGTGCCCTACCTAATGGGTCCTTAATATGTGTTTGTTGAATTGAATTGAATAATAGAGTAGCCAAATTCTAAAAAAATTTAGTTTTTATTCCACTTCACCACTCTCTTTAGATAGTTAAATGACCTTCCTACCTAATTATATGGTTAATTAAGGGATTTGTTAATCACTTTATGGTCAGAGGAAGGAAAGGCAAACTCCATCCTCTTTCATATTCGATTTTGGGCTAAGTGAGATTTATTATGACTATCCCTTCAACATTTAGTACAATGTCTGATACATAGTAGGTGCTTTGTAAATCTTTATTCATTGATCTCAGATCTGAAAAAATTGAAACATGAAAGAATGCTTTGCCTAAATTTACGTGGCTTAGTTAATGATAAAACTAGATAGAATTATGTGGGAGAGAAAATAGGCTCTCTAGAAAAGTAGGAGTAAAAAGATAAGACAACTTTTCTAATATCTACCATCTTAACAATAATAAAAAGAAATGAAAACAAAATGGTGCCTACCAATTGGGAAATGGCTAACTAAACTGTTACTGTTTTCATTATTGTGTAATATTTCAATGTTTCATTATTATTTTCATTATTATGCTAAAGGAAATGAAGATTTGAGGAACTTAAGGAAATATGGGAAGACTTATACTTGATACCAAGCAGCATACAGACCATATTCCACTCAGCTGTCCAATTAATCTTCCTAAATCACAGGTATGACATTATACACTTCCCTATCCAATAAACTCCTATTGCTCCCTATCATTTACAATATCAAATGTAAAATCACGTATTTGGTATTCAAAGTGCTTTTAATCTATCCTTCCCTACTCTTCCTCATTTCCAATCTTCTTAAACTTTACTTACTCCCCAAAACTTTGCAATCTAGTGATACTGATTTTCCTGCTGTTCCTTACACAAGAAATTCTATTTCCCAACTCCACACATTTTTCCTGGCTGTCCACAATCCTGAATTCTCTCTTTTATCATTCATGTGTCTTGACTTCCTGGGCTTCCTTCAAGTCCTAGCTAAAATCCCCCTTCTACAAGAAGCCTTTCCTGATTCCCCTTCTTTTTCATTCATTCCTTCTGTAGATCATCTCTAGTTTATCCTGTTTTTTGCATGCTGCCTCCCCCATTAGACTGAGTGACTGTCTTTTACCTTTGTATCTCCATAACTTAAGCATATCTGGAACACAGTAGGCTCTTAATACCTGCTGATTAGCCTAGTCTGGCAGAAGGAGCACAGGATTTGGATCGAGTGGACCTACCTTAGACACCTGGGGCTTCCATTTCCTACCTGTATGACCATAAGTCCTTTCTGTCCTCATTTGAAAAATGACTTCCAGGATCATTTCCATCTGTAAAGTTAAGATCCTATAAGTGAAAAAAGCAGGAGCAAGAGAAGAGCATCTACAAAAAAAGAGATGATTTTGTTTTGGTTGGACTGATTTCACTGGGATAGGAATTCCTTCTAACACACCTGGCCCAAATCTTACTTATTGAGAGGTGAAGGGATTTGCCCAAGATAACACAACCAATAAGTGTCAAGAGTTGGAACATCAACTCAGCTCTTCCTGACACCAGTGCTGGCTTCCAATTAACTATAACACATGGCTTTACTTGTCTATAAATGACATTAAAAAGTAGGTGGTTTCTGATGAATTGTAGTAAGAAAATACCTCCCTCCTGTTAAAAGATGGGAACTAAGTTCCAAGATTTTGCCTAAATGTTTTTTTCTTACAAGGAATGGTTCATTGCAAGGATAGTGTTAAGGAGAAACAATTGAGGTATAAAAATAAAATTTAATAGTTTTTTAAAGGTGTCTTTTCTCCCTAAGTGTGCTTACTTCTGAATAGATAAATGGAAGTCTGAAAAAATCATTTTTATAAGTAGATATCATCTTTGCTCATGCTTCATTTATTTGCTGATTTTCCCACTGATTTCTCGGGGACAAGCCTCTAGCCTTCATTTCCTTTCAAGAAACTTTCTCATACCCAGTGCTGAATTTCTCTTGTTTAATATCTGTAAATTACAGCCAAACAAAAGGAGGGTCATACCTTTGATATCTCCTGTGATATCCCATTTACACTCCCCCTTTCCCCTTTTCCTTTCAGTAGAGGACCTTGCCTCCCATTTCACCAAGAAAATTTAATCCAACATATTTCATATGAAAATGTGAATTGCTCAATTAACCAACCATCAATCCACAAGCATTTATTAAGGAGGCTTCTGTGTTCCAAGCACTATGTTAAGACCTGGAGGTATAAGTATAAAGAATATAAAACCATCCTTACTCACAGTATGCTGACATCCTAATGAGGGAGAGACAACAAGTATATATCATATATTTGTGTGTATACAACTTAAATATAATATACAAAGTAATTAAATGCAAGCCAATTTGTGTAGGGAAGGTGCTAGCACTTGGAGGTGTCAGCAGAGATTTCACGTAGAGAATGGAGGATGAGTTGTCTCTTTTGTCTTGGGTCCTTCCAGGTAGATTTGCTTTGGCCCCAGATTCAAGCTATCCTCTTCTGCCTTCTTCACTCCAGAGATTTCCCAACAAGCCTTATGTGAGCCCAGCATCACACTGACATCATCTCACCCAGTGGCTCATCCAGTGCTCCCCATTGATCACCAAATCAAAATTTGGGTAGCTGATCTTTCTCCTTTCTTCCTCAATGACTCAGTGCTTGGCTCAGTCTTTCTGTGCACCTCAACTGCTGCCCTCACACTTTAATGCATTTTTGATACTCCTTCAAGTACCCCAACTTCTCTATTCCTCAATCTGTCCAGTTCACATAATCTACTTCTCCATCACCTTAGCTGAACACAGAAATCATTGCATGCATGGGTAGACTGGAGATTGCTCAAACTGGCTTTTAAGAGACAATTGTTAAATTCTCACTGTGAGCATTTACATTTTGGAAATTGGCAGATGCTATAAAATCAAGGCTATGATTATTGTTTTATTAATAAATTACTGACAATTAATTAATGATTAATTTAGATAAGAAAGTGATAGAGAAAATATTAATAATGCAGATTAAATTTAAATGTGTGTCGTGGATATTTTTCAGAGAGCTAGTTCATTAACATTGACCATCATAGTGCTTGCCATCATCAACAATTATTCCACTTCCATGTTAATAAAGTATAAAATTCCTTTATCTGGTTATAACTTTTGTTAGTCCATCTTTTTCTTTGCCTTACAATCTTTCACCCTGTTCTTTGTTTTCATTTTGACTTCCAATCTGTTCCTCTCTTACTTTCCCAAGCCATCACCACTAGACTATGTTTGCTCTCTTCACATTTCTGTGTCTTTTTGGTGAATCACTTCAATTCTATTCTATCCTCTACACAAGTCCCTTGACCTTTTGTCCTGTCACTGATCTTGCTTTACCAAATCCCATATAAGATACTTTCTTCACTTTCCTCACATTTGACTAAATATAGAGAAAGTCATAAAACTATATTGACTGGGTCCATGACTAATTTTTGTTATATAATCTCAACTGAACTCTCACTACATTTACTATTCTCACTACATTTCATCCCAATGGCAATTTCATCTCTCCTCAAGTATCACATGGTTCCTCTCCCTGCATCCTCACAGATGAAGATCTTATTTTATACTTCATCAAAATAATTAAGGGCATTCAGAGAGAGCTCTTCTCCTCTCTTCTTTTAAAATTTAAAAAAAAATTATTTTAACTTTGAGTTCCAGATTCTTCCTTCCCTCTATCCTGAACCTAACCCACTGAGAAGGCAAGTAATATAATATCATTTATACATGTGAAATCATGCACAACATATTTCCATATTTGTTATGTTTCAAAAGAAAACACAAACAAAATAAACAATAGACATAAAGAAAGTTAAAAGTAAGTATGCTTCAAACTGCATTCTGAGTTCATTGGTTCTCTCTTTGGATGTAAATAATATTATTCATCAGGGATCTTTTAGAATTGTCTTAGATCATTGTCTTGATCAGAATAACTAAGTCCTACACAGTTGATTATCCTTAAAATACTGCTGTTATTATGTACAGTATTCTCCTGGTTCTAATCATTTCATTTTACATAAATTCACTGAAGTCTTCCTAGATTTTTCTAAAACCATTCTCCTACTCATTTCTTATTGCACAATAGTACTCCCTCACAATCACATATCATAGCTTGTTCAGTCATTCCCTAGTAGATGAGCATCCCTCAGTTTCAAATTCTTTGCCACCACAAAAAGCTTCCATATTTTTGTACATGAAGGTCCCTTCAGAGCTAAACTCCTTGAGAAATCCATTTATATTTTCTGTATCCCCTTCTTCTCTTATTTGATCTTAGACTATCCACAAACTGAACCCTTTACAAACTAGTTTCTGAATTTATCAATCATCTAAAATTGTTCCCTGCAAAGTTACCAATGGTGTCTTAATGTCCACATCTAATAGCCTTTTCTTTATAGATAGATAGATAGATAGATAGATAGATAGATAGATAGATAGATAGATAGATAGATAGATAGATAGATATAGATAGATAATCTATGATCTTTGAAATCATTGATCACTTTCTTCTGTATACTCTCTTCTCTAGGTTTTTGTGATTGTTCTCTCATGATTTTCCTCTTATCTGAGCTATTGCTTTTCAATATTTGCCAGATTTTCACTCAGGTCATGTCCACTAACTGTGAAAATCCCTAGAAATCTATCTGTGGTATTCTTCTATTCTCCCTATACACTATCTAACTTGATGAATTCATTATCTTCCATGAGTTTACTTATCAGTTCTATGCTGACAATTCCTAGATTGATACATCCAGCCTTGAATCCTTTTCCTGAACCCCAGCCCTTTTGCTTTCAGAATTTCATTTTTGAGAATTTCCCATTTTTTTAAACTCCTATCCCCATGCTGAAGTCATAATAGAATTATTGTCCATGGGATCCTTACCTACATGTGCTCTGAATTCTTTTAAATTTATTTTCTGCTAAGTGAAGTAAGTAGAATCAGAAAAACATTGTACACAGCAACAGCAAGAATGATCAATTCTAATGGTCATGGCTCTCGTCAACAATGAGGTGAGTCAGGTCTGTTCCAATGGTCTTATGATGAAGAAAGACATCTGCATCCAGAGAGGGAATTGTGGGGACTAAGTGGGGATCACAGCATAGTGTTTTCACTTTTTTGTTGTTGTTTGCTTGCATTTTATTTTCTTTCTCATTTTTTTTCCTTCTTGATCTGATTTTTCTTCTGCAGCATAATCGTGGAACTATGTATAGAGTAATTACACATATTTAACATATATTGGATTACCTGCCGTCTGGGGAGGAAATGGGGGGGAAGGGAGGGGAAAAATTTGGAACACAAAGTTTTGCAAGGGTGAAGATTGAAAATTATCTATGCATAAGTTTTGAAAAGAAAAAGCTTTAAATAAAAATATTTTCTTTGAATCTAGGATGAATATTATCATGCTTAACATTTTCTTTCAATTTCTAAGATGAAGTTATTACTTCTCTTCAAAGTTCTAATAATTTCCACTCCACCAAGAATGAAAAAAAAAAGCCATTCTTGGTGTGAATTGGGTCCAAGATAGAAGTTCCCCTCATTGATTACTCTGCTTTTTTAGAAGAATTAATTACTAAGGCAAACCAAAAAATTAGTAATCGCCTTGCTTTTGGTAGAATGAGAACTCCAGCACAAATCCAGATAATTCCCCATACTTAAACTAAATCAGGCTTGAAATCTGTTTCTTAAACCCTTCTATTTTTGTTCAATTAGTATGTAGCACACATTGATGACAATATTTGTTTTTTCAGCATCTAATGATCTTCACCCAAATGCCATTTTCCTCTCATTTCTAGTTGATGTCATATATTCTTTATACAGGGCATACTTCCTACCCACCTCACCCACTGCTTCCTATTCCATCCTGTACCTCTCTTCATCTTTCTGAAACCCTTCCATTGGGTATTTTTCTCTTTTGTCACTTAATGTTTGCCAGTTCGCTGGCTAAGTAAAGCCTCAAAGTTGTTTTAATTTAATTAATTAAAAAATGTATTTTTTCACATATTGTATCCATTTGGAGATTATCTTAACATATTGCATGGAGTGATGATCTCAATCTAACTCCTGCCAGAGTACTGTCCAGTTTTTTTTTTTAGCAGTTTTTGTCAAATAATGAATCCTTCTCTCAGTAAGTAGGGGTAAGTAGGATCTGTGAGTATATTATTGTGCTTGTTTGCTTCTGCATTTTTTACACCTAATCTATTCCACTGATCACTCTCTCAATTTAATTGAGAGACAGACTGGGAGGAAATTCTAGTGTTTGTTTCTTGGGCTGAAAAGAAATGGAACTTTGGCAGATTCTTCTAGCAAGCTTTGGGTACCTCTTAGCTCCACAATATATGAATACCCCTGCATAATGTCATATTGATGAAAGTCAATAGTCTGTAGCTGACTGAACACTGGACTGGGAGTCATGTGACTGGCTTTACTCCTAGTTCTGACACTAATCTCTCTGACCATTAGTTTGCTCATCAATAAAATGGTCCTTCTGATACATGTGGGACAACTAGGTGACCCAAAGGATAGAGCGTTGGGCTTGGAATCAGGAGGACTTTTCTTCATAAGTTCAAATGTGTCCTCAGTCACTTACTAGCTGTGTGATCCTGGGCAAGTCACTTAACCCTGTCTGTCTCAGTTTCCCCATCTGTAAAAATGAGTTGGAGAAGGAAATGACAAATTTCTCCAGTATCTTCCAAGAAAACCCCAAACAGGGTCATGAAGAATCGGACACAACTGAACAACAATTATGATATCTATATACTTACCTATCAGATTGTGAAGAAAATGCCTTAAAGCATCTTGCAACTATTAGTTACCGGTCCAGAAGCAGATGAAGGTGGTCCCTTCCCTGCATTTGGGTCTCTCCTCTTCCCCCCTGTCCCAGATATACCAGACCTGTAGATTCTACCTCCTCCCTCTCTTCCCTCTCTCATACCTGGTGTTCTTAATGATTTGCTCCCTCTCCTCCCCATGGGACTCAATATACCGATTTGATAACCTGATAAACTAATCTGAACTCCAGTCTTTTAGACCCACTAACCCATTTCCCTCCATCTTTTTGTTTTATTTCCTAGTGACGCAGATGGTGGAAATTTCCACTCAGTGAAATAATGCTATGACAGGCTGAGCAGAGATTTTTTTTAATTCATGACCCTGTAAATTATACCACTAGGTGGCCCACCTCCCTCTGTTAACTGAGCTAGCTTCCTTTCCCAAACAATGTCCCTTTGTTGGTTTGAATTGCATTATCAGTGTAGGGAAAGACTAGGTATCCCCTGAAAGGGAGAGACTTTGTCCTGTCTTCCACTCTCTCTTGGGGACTCCTAGTGCTGGGTCTGAGAAGCTAGGAAAGATGGGCAGGAGAGACCTCAGTTTCCCCATCAACATTGACTTTCAGAACCTTGGAAAGGTACTTCAGATCACCTTTGTCCAGTTTTGAAGGTGAGGAGTTGAGGCCTTAAGAAGGGGATCGATTTACCTAAAGTTCAGATTAAAATTCAGACCCAATCTGCTGTTCCTTCTGCTACAAGGCTGTTACCTTGTATTTGGAAGCTCAGGATCTTTGGGTTCAAATACCAGAATGCACAAAGTGACAAAGAGCAGGTTTATGCTGTTATTCTTTGAGTCTGGGATTAACCTCCATTCCTGAGTCCTGCAATCTTCCCCTCATCTGTGGAGGAAAGAGCGCACGTTCTGAAGTCTAAGGACTAGTGTTTGAAAATCAGCTAAGTCACTTAAACAGACTCTGGCTTTAGTTTCCTTTTGTAAAAGATAGAGGTTGACTCAGATGGTCTCTAAGGTCCTTCCTAGCTCTAACTATATGGTGACCTAATAATTAAAAACCGGATGCACCAAAGCCCAGAAGCCTCTGAGAATGGAAGGAAATGATATTTATTCTGCTAAAAAACAAAACAAAAGAAAAGAAAAAAGAAAAACTATCAGCATGAGTAGTAATGGGGCAAAGTAAAAGAAAAAAAGTTTTTCTTCTACACTCTCATACACTTTCTTTGGATAAAGACCTAGAGAGCATGCTTTTTAAATTAGCAATTTTTTATTGCTTTTGTTTATATCACCTTCATTTCTCAATGCATCCCTTTCACTTTCCACTCTTATGCCTTATGCTGTTGCCATTCAGTTGTGTCTGCCTTTTTGTATCCCCATTTGGAATTTTCTTGGCAAAGATACTTGGCAAAATTTGCCTTGTCCAGGCTCACACCTACTAAGTGTCTAAAGCTGCATTTGACCTAAGGAAGGTGAATCTTTTTGATTCCAAGCCCAGCACTCTATCTACTGTGCTACTTAGCTCCCTTACAATAGCATAAAAAAAGATGAAAAAAGAAAAACACCTTATTATTCAGCAAAACTGACTAATTCATTGGAAAAGTATGAATTATTTATAGTATTCCATTCATCAACTTCTGCAAATAAGAGCAGTAAGGGTCTTCTCATGTTTCTTTCAGATCCCAAGTTTGTTCACTATATAATTTTGCAGTTTTAATTGTGAAAAGTTTACATTTTATTTTTATTTATTTATTCATTCATCTATTTTATTGATTCTAATTTGTTCATCAGGTGTGAGGTAGGGAAGAGAGGGAGGAGGTAGAATCTACAGGTCTAATATATCCTGGGACAAGGGGGAGGAGGAGAAACTCAAATGCAGAGAAGGGACAACCTTCATCTACTTCTAGACCGGTAACTAACAGTTGCATGATGCTTTAAGGCAGTTTCTTCATAACTTAGAGTAGGTATCATAGTTATTGTTCAGTCTGGGGTTTTCTTGGGAGATTCTGGAGTGGTTTGCCATTTCCTTCTCTGGAGAGGGCCAGTATTGAATAAGTCCATGTACAGGAAGAGTATTACTTGTCCAGGTATTACTTGAGATCTGCCCTCTGTAAGGGTTGAACAATTCAAGGCATTGGCTCACTGTCTCCCTTAATTTTTGAAAGACATACTCAGGATAAATTTAAAATAATCTTGATGGAGAATGCATGTGACATATCACAACTATGTTATTTACATCTCTATTTTGACAAATATCTTTGCTATTGATAATTTCTGTTATTGACAATCCTAATAAAATAGATATCTTGTTATTGCTAGTTAAGGTAAATTGAAGTGTCAAAGTATGGTCTATGCATTAATCCTGAAAGGTATATAGTGTCACCTGGAGGTAATTGTTGATGTAACACTAGTTTAAAGAGTATATAAATCCTGGCATTCAGATTGCAAAACTTATCTTGCACCTGGCTTTGGATATTCATTCACACTCTCGGTATTCACTGGAGCTGGACTTTAACACTTCTCCAGCTCATTTTTACAGATGAGGAAACTGAGGCAGACAGGGTTAAGTGACTTACCCAGCATCATACAGCTAGTAAGTGACTGAGGCCACATTTGAACTCATGAAGAAAAGTCTTCCCAATTCCATGCTCAATGCTCTATCAACTGTTTAGTTTGCTATTTATTTACTAACATTCATTTCCTTATTTATTTGGTTTTGGTTTTTGTCTTGTTTGTTTATATTTGGGTTCCCTCAGGCTACCCAGTCTGGAAGGGAAATGGGCACTTAGAGTCATAATTACAATACCAAAGGGCATGGTAGCTTTAGTCAGCTCTGTTTTTAGGATCTGGTTTTACCTTCCTTACCTACCTTGTAGTCCTCAGTGTATTTGTTCGGCCTTACTTTGGGCATCTTATCACTAACTCTACTGTGCTCAGAACTCCCAAACTCAGCAACCTTGGTTTCCCCCACCCCTGAAAGATAATTATGCTTTTAAAAAAAAAAGTCATTTATGGGGGCAGCTAGATAGTGCAGTGGGTAGAGCACCAGCCCTGAAGTCTGGAGGACCTGAGTTCAAATCTGATCTCAGATACTTAACACTTCCTTAGCTGTGTGACTCTGGGCAAGTCACTTAACCCCAATTGCCCCGGGGGGGGGGGGAAGTCATTTACAGATGTCCCAAAGCTGGTAGGAGTTGACATCGAGAAAACATTGATTGATAGGTTCAAACTCCAAAACAGTCTTGACAGATAAGAAAATTGAGTCTAATAAGACTAAATCCAAGAGAAATAATTATTATTATGTCTGCATTCATAATTATTCTTCAAAATGCTTCATTCAAAATTTCACAAGTATATAATGGGGAAAACAAGATTAAATAGTAATTTCAAAAAGATTTGGGGTTTTATTGGATTCCATAGGAGTTGAGTCGTATATGGTATATGGTAGCCAAGAAAGCTAATGGGATCTTGGACTACATTAGGAAAAGCATATCTTCCAGGAAGAAGGAGACCAGACTGGTGTCTAATCCAGTCATAGGATATATAGAATTTTTTGTTCATTTCTGGGCACTGTATTTTAAGGACAATGATAAGTTAGGCAATGGCCAAGTGAGAAATTTCATAGAGAAGCAGCTTGGCCCAGAGATTACTTTCCATGAGGATACATTGCTAGCTGTACAATTCTAGGCAAGTCATGTAATTTGTTTGCCTCAGTTTCCTGATCTGTAAAATGGGGGTAATAATAGTGCCTATTTCCAAGGGTTGTTGCAAAGATCAAATGAGATAACATTTTTAAAGTGCATGACACATTAATGATAATTAATATTATTAGCCTTCATCCAAAGTTGGATGATTTCCTTAAGTGTGGCGAAGAGGGGATTCATTTAGGGATGATTTAGACTGGACTCGGTTCCTTCCCAATTCTGAGTCTTTGTGATTCTGTGAATTAAAACCGAACAGTTTATCGACAAGATGACCCTTTTTATGCTAGTCAAGGTCAGCACAATGCTAAATTATGATGTGAAATTTATTTTTAGTGCTCACATTTATATAACGGTTTGAGGTTTACAGGTACCTTTCAATCAGCCAGCAATGCAAATGTTATTATATTCTTACACAGAAAGCGAGGAAGGCTTCATCATTGGAGAGAAGATCTGTGTGAGAACGTGGGCAAACATGTTCCAGTTTCCATGCCTTTATTATACTGTTCCCATATCTGAAATTATCTTTCCACAAAAGCTACCTAAATCCTAACTTCCTAGAGATCTCCCTCAAATTTCCCCTTCTCAGGAAGCTTTCACTGACTCTTTTCTAAACTCCTTTAAACTGTCCCATCATTGATTTAATTATTCTCCAATTGTTTCATGTGTTAATCTTATATTTAACCTTGGGTTAAATTTCTTGTAAATTTGGATAAGGTCTGACCAAGATGAGCAAAGTTAATTCAATCTATCATTAGTAATGTCCTTTAGATGTAGATTATGAGCTCTGTACAGAGCTTGGCAAAGTCTTAAGCATGTTGTAGAAGCTCCAAATCTTCATTGATTGACTTGGGTCATAAAAAGATCAGGAACAGTATATTTTGTACTTTATACAGATTCTTAATCAGTACATTTTGCTTTTTGTTAAGCACTTTTTGGTCTGAATGTTGCCTGAATTGAAATGGATTATTTATATTCTTTTCAAGGACTAACAAAAAAGTTGAGAAACATTGGAAAATCCCCCTGAGTTTTTTTTTGAGTTTGAAATTCGAAAAAATTGAAGACTTTATTTTTTATTTCTGAATTTGGAAAAACCTCATAAATTAGCTCCCCAAATTCAGTGAGAGGAAGCAAAGTCATTGGCCCTTGCAATAATGGTAGACATAGTGGCAACGTGTGTCTTAGAGGCAGTAGTGACTACTAGCCTAGGCAGATGCACATTCAGTCCCACTGTAGCCTATTTACTGACATCTAGAGCTGACTGGCCCTTTCATGTTGTTACCAGTGCAACTCTTCCATGGGGAGGGCTTGGAGGCCCTGGTATTGTTGGGAAATGGCTTGTTTTCTGGAGATAAGGAGGAGGTAAAAGGGTTCACTGAGCCCTCACAGAAGAAGAGGGGCAGTCCTTGAGAGACCTCCTATGGGACACAGATTTTCTATAGGGCTCCCAAGAGCAGGGAGTTCCTGGCTTGTGGATAAAGGAACACTAAGTGGTTGGTGGTATAGCTTTCCTTGACCTCCTCAACAGCTAATGCTCTTCCTTCCAAAGAACATTTTACCATTTTACTTAACTACTCATATCATTTGTATTTATTATCTTTGTGGTTATTCTGTCTCTGTCTCCTTGTCTCTCTCTGTCTCTTTCTCTCTCTGTATGCATATATATTTTTTCTTATCTTCCCATTGGAAAGTAGGCTCCTTTGTAAAGCAGAGATTATTTTACTTGTATTTTCAGTGACTAGGACAGTAATTGGAACATAGCAGGCTTGATGGTTTATTGATTAGAGCAACCTTCTGTGTGGTTATCAAGTGGACAAAGAGAATTTCGATGAAGAATCAAAAATGGAAGCTTAATATATACATACATGTAACATATATGTATATATAGATATGCACATGCATGCATATATATCTTGTTGGAAGAGTATGTAATTCATATGCAAAGTGGTTTATGAGTACTATTTCTCTAATTTTTCTGAAGGGAAGTACCACCCAGGTGGGAGCCAAGGGCCACATTCTCCAAAAAAGGCTAGATGTACTAATAATGCCTCTTGAATGCTTTGGTCTTTGTTAGGATCATTTGAATTGGAAAAAGTATGTAACTTACTTCCTACTCAGCAGCCCAGAGTTAGGGTCCAACATGTCCCCTACACAAGGTCGTTAGAATTCCTCAAAAATTCCTCAACAGTGGAACCCATTTGGAGCATTTGTGTGTGAAGGAGGAAGGAGAAGAGAAGCAAGTGTTTAACAACTAGATTTCTCTCTCTCTTTCTCTCTATTTCTGTCTCTCTGTCTGTCTCTCTGTTTCTCTGTCTCTATCTCTCTCTGTCTCTGTCTGTTTGTCTATATATAGAAACTCATGGTATACTCTCCACGAAATATATAGAGTCTGAGAGAGAAGAATGAATCAGAGCTTAAAGTACAATGGAAAAGGGAACATGCATGGCCAAAAGTAACTTGCAATTCTGGAACTCTTTCTTGTTCGGAAAGGTCCTCACAGAAGGGTCTTCACAGAGCATGGTGTCTTAGCTCACTAAGTCATTTACAATTGGGTCGAATAAATCACTCAGATGCAGAGCTGGCTCCTATCTGGGGTTGACTGCTGCTGGACTGGGAAGGTAACTTAGTTACTGTGGTCTTCACAGAGCACAATATCTCTGCTGGATAGATCAATCAACTAAACTCCTTGGGCTCACTCTTTGAGGGACAGATATATTCTCTATCATCTTTAGCCTCTGGCTTGGCTGCTCTTTGCATTTGGAATTATTTCTGTGCTTCTTTAAGTAAGAGTAACAGATCTCTGAAGGTAAAACTTCCTTCCTTCCTTCCTTCCTTCCTCTCTTCCTCCTTCCCTCCCTCCCTCCCCCCCTCCCTCCCTCCCTCCCTTCTTTCCTCTCTTCCTCCCTTTCTCCCTTTCTCCCTCCCCCCCCCTCCCTCTCTCCCTTCCTTCCTTCCTTCCTTCCTTCCTTCCTTCCTTTCTTCCTTCCTTCCTTCCTTCCTTCCTTCCTTCCTTCCTTCCTTCCTTCCTTCCTGGTTAATTTAATTCAATTCAAAAAAGCATTTATTGATTTTCTGCCATGTGTCAGGAATTGGGTTATTCTGCTTCCTGTCCTCCTTTGAATAAATACAATAGGAACAAAAATAGTCTTGCAATGCACTTTAGACTTCATATTGGTCACACTAGTGCAGCAGTGGCTGGAGCCACATTTTCTTCCCCATCCAGAAGATTACAGCAATCCTTGCCTTGATTACCATCAAGAAAAAAGAAAGACCAAGATATTAGATTAATGTCTTTTGTGTTCTCATTCATTGCAAGAACCAATCAAAAAACTTTACCACATAAAAAGCAGATAGGAAATAGTCTCATGATATAATGATTTCAGTCAGAGTCAGGGTACTTCTCTTCTACATCATCATATACTTCCAGAAGCAGGTTAACTAGACCAGGCCCTAATTAATTAATTTTGCCTTACAAACTCCAAGATTTTAAATCCATATACCTTCTATGGTTTTGTTCTTTCTTGATTTCCAGTCTCATTGCTTGCATTTAAGTAGATAGAAGCAGCTAGATGACACAACTACTTTGATAGTAATATAGACTAGTATAATATGCTGGACCAGCAGTCAGGAAGATCTGAGTTCAAGTCCAACTTTAGACACTTATTTACTATGTGATCCTGGGCAAGTTAATATCCACGTACCTCAATATTCTCACCTGTAAAATGGGGATAATAATAGCATCTATATTTCAAGAGTATCAAATATGTTAATATTTGTTCTTAACACAGTGCCTGGCACCTAATAGGTGCTATTGAATGCTAGCTATTTATTATTATTATCATCATATTGAATGGTCATCCAGATTTTAATATGCTATTAAATGACAAAGAGTCTTAGTGTATTTTGACACATGTACTGAGAAATTATATGATTTTAAGAAGTTTTAAAAAATGGCCACAGTCTGCTTCTTCAAGAAAATCATGGAGAAAGCAGCTGGATGGCCCAAGTGGATAAAGCTCTGATATCAGGAACACCAGATCCAGCCTCAGACACTGTATTGGTGTGACCTTGGGCAAGTCAATTAACCTCAGTTTGCTTCTTTTTCTCCAATTATAAATTGGGGACTATAACAGCAGCACTTGTTATTGTGAGAATGAAATGAGATAATATGTGTCAAGAGTTTAGCATAACGACAGCCAATTACAACAAAATAGAACAGTGCCTGTTTGTTGTTTTCCTCCTATTGTTCTCCTCCTGACCCAGTTTGGTGCTTTCTTTGGTAAAGATACTGGAGCAGATTGCAGGTTCTTCTCCATTTTACAGATGAGAAAGCTGAGGCAAAGAGAATTAAATGACTTTCCCAGAATCACACAGCTAGTAAGTGTCTGAGGTCAGATTTGAACTCAGGCAGATAAGTGTTCTAGACTTCAGGCTCAGCACTCTACCCACTAACTGTCATATAAAGGCTGACTATTATTATTAAGGAAATGGGGAACATTGACATTCTCCATTAAAGAGGAAGAGGAAAAAGTCTCTCTGCACCAGGAAAGCAGCAGAGGGAGGCTCACCTAGAACTGCATTCAGACATCTCTGGTGGTTGCTAACCAGATCTGGAATTTTATCCTTGGTTCATGAAGGCTTGCTTCTGTCGGGAGGGAGTTGTGCTGCCTGATGGCACTCAGCTTAGCCCAGGATGGATCTTTGTTAAGAAAATCCCAAGTGGAGTCATGAAGAATCAGACATGATTGAGATGATCAATATATATATATATATATATATATATATATATATATATATATATATATATTTGTTTGTGCTTGCTGTCTCCATATTAGATATACATTCCTTGAAAGTAGGGGCTGCTTAAATTTCATCTTTGAATTATGAGCACTTAGAATAGTGCCTGGTACATAATAAGTGTCTGATGAATTTTTATTGATTGATTTTATCTTATTTATTAACTTTATATTAAGGGAAACATGAAACAATGAGAGCTTTCCAAAAGTATAATAGATATTTTTAGAAAGTACTGAGTTTCATTTCAGTGAAGAGAATATTGTAGAGAACATTACTGTTCAAAGAAATCAGACTAGATAACCAAATCCATGATTTTGTAAGAGTTAGGGAAATTTTTTTTGTACATCCCTTCTTTTAAGAGTTAGAAGAAAATTCCTTTATATTATTGCTAACATGACAAACATCAACAAACACAAGCATATCTCTATATAAATAGGAACAGAAAAAGAGGGTTACATATGAAACTGTGAATCTTGCTGTGTGTGTGAGAGACAACCTGAGGCAACAAGGTGATTTTCCTAATTCCTTTATTCACTGATGGGTCCGATGCTCAAAGGGTAGATACTAAGTTTCCTATCAGAGTCTAGAAGTAATAATTCTGAGGACTTGGGAGTTGTTTTTTCAGTGTTATAGCTCATGAGCCCCCAATGCTGTGCTTCCTGATAAGGCCACCAGTTATTATTGATTAGTTAACCAGATTCACTTCAACTTCAGAAAGGAATAGTTACTGTGATGGTATAATTGGCACAAAATATCCCTCTAAAAGTCTGCAACAAATTTTCTTACTAGTACAGACTTTGAGGGAAAATGGGCTTAAGTTTAGAGATATCCTGTGTGGGGAAGGGGTAACTCACAAATGCTGGAAGTCCTTTTGCTCGTTTAGGGTGAAGTTTTTTTCTTCTAGGCTCTTTGTAGAACTTTGCATTTGCTTCTAGTCTATCCTTAGCTCCCAGTGCAGACAATGATATAAGCTGTTCTGAGGCACTTCTAGGATGCCAAAGGGAAGATAAGTCTAAAATCCTCCAAATCTGCAAAGTTCACAAGATTCTCTATTCAAGAGGGAGGAGGGAAGGAAATTAACTGCAAGGTTCTACTTCACCCCCATTTCTTAACTTCCCCAAGTCAATTAATTTTCAGAGGCTTAGTTGGAATACCCCTTCTTTTCCACCACACTCAAAACCTCTGGTTCCAAGGTCGTGGAGGCTGTGATGTGACCAAGTTTCTCCCTGGCTTCCTTTAAGTCCCCACTTTTATAGAAGTCTTCCCTAAACCCTCCTAATTCTAAGACTGCCTTTTTTAATTATTTTTTATCCTGTATATAGCTTGCTCTCTTTTTGTTTGCATTGGGGTCTCCCCCACGAGACTGTAGATTACAGGATAGGAACTGTTTTTCTGCTTCTTTTTGTATCCCCAGCACTTATCACTTATGGGTATGCAACCCAAATAGATTTTCTGGCCATCCCTCAATACCATTTTTGGATGCAAGTATGGCCTTGCTGCTACATTCAGTCCAGTCCCTGTGCTAATAGATCTTTGGATGGAACTTCATGCCACATCCCCCCCTCCAAAGGTCATCCAACTCCCCCAATGTTGGAAGAGATAATACTGAACCAAGATAGCGGTCCCCACCCAATTAGTCCTTACTAAATATTCCTCCTTAGTCACCTTTTGGGCTTCCAGCTTAACCCTTCTATTCCCCAGCCCACTCCATAGTGACCTCTAGAACTTCCCATCTGATAATTAACAAACTTTCCTTCAACTGCCTCTCATCTTTTTATGGCTTGCTGTTTCCTTTGCTCCTAGAAACCTGGCTCTCTCTGCAAGACACCTTCTCCACTGCTAGTTGCTCCTTCTAATTTGTCCTCTAAAACACTGTAGGAGAAGGAAAAGTTGGAATATTCCTGGCTACCCACTGCTACTTCCAGACCTTCCCTCTGCCACTATTACTTAGCCAACTTCTCCCTTTTTGGAGGCATTCTCTATCTGCCTTTGACCATCAGGGTGTCTGCACTAGCCAAGCTATGTGGTCTTTTTATTTGGGATTTTGAGGGAATCTGGGATATAAATGACCCTCTGGATTTGCCTTTCTGTAAAGCTACACTGGGTTCTAACATAATTATGGAACAAGGGTTATTAACCTTTCATGTGTCATGGATCCTTTTGGCAGTCTAGTGAAACTTATGGATCCCTTCTCAGAATGTTTGGGAATACATAAAATAAAGCTCATAGGATTGTCAGGAAGATCAATTATATTGAAATACAATGATCAAAATACTAAAGAAAACAAGATCAGAGACCCCAGATTAAGAAACTGTGGAGAAAATTCTCTCCTGGTGCCCTCATCCACTTAGTCATTTTTTCCTCCTTTTTTTTTTTTTTTTTTGCTAAAAGATCTTTATTTCAGTAGCAGTTTAATTGAATTATCCTTAAAAAAAAGGTAGGGGCAGCTAGGTGGTGCAGTGGATAGAGCATCAGCCCTGAAGTCAGGAGGGCCTGAGTTCAAATCTGGTCTCAGACACTTAACATTCCCTAGCTGTGTGACCCTGGGCAAGTCACTTAACCTCAATTGCCTCTTCAAAAAAAATGGTAATGGGGCAGCTTGGGTGTAGCAGTGGAGATAATGTCAGGTCTGGAAGACTCCTCTTCCTATGTTCAAATCTAGACACTTACTAGCTGTACAATCCTAAGCAAGCCCTATTTGCTTCAGTTATCTGTAAAAATGAGCTGGAGAAGGAAATGGCAAATTACACCAGTATCTTTGCCATTTGCCATGGGGTTACAAAGAATCTGACACAATTGAAAAAGCAATTAAACATCAAAACAAAAAAGGGTAATACAATAGACTGAACATTCCATTCTATTCCAAGTTCAATTCCACAGGCAGCAAAAAATATAGCATCTGTTTTTGGCCATCAGCGGTTTTTCCAGGAAAGTCTCCGTCATGGGAGGTCTGGGTTGGGGCACTATGGGAATTCAGCATCTGGCCATAAGCATTCCAAATCCCAGTAAAACAAAAGCTGGACACAAACCATTAACTCGGCTCATTGTTCTCACCAAGTTTTGAGGACACAGTGGTAGTTTTCAGTGATTCTCATGGTTGACACTGACTATACAGCAGGATCCAGATCCTAAGGCTTCAGGATCACTGAGTGATGCTTGCTCATTAACTCTCAGAGACCGTGCTTTTCCCTGGGACTAGTTTCTGCTGCTGGGCAAATTGGAAAGAAGCTTTTTTGATTGGGGCTAGGGGTTAATTTCTCTGCTGCTATAATGCTTCTATATAATCTACCTTTTCTTCTTGACTATTATGCATTGTAAGTGTCTAAAACAACATTCAGTCAAACTTTTTTCTCCTTTGTTCATGCTTTCTGTAACAATGAACATGTTCCTGACATGAAAATTATGATTCCAACAATGCACACTAATAATACCAATGACATCTCCTCCTATTCTTTGCTAGATCCCCACAGATATCTAAAAGATCTCCCAATAATATCATTTTCCTTCATAAGATGGAAAACATCACCCATCCATTTTTAGTATGGCTACTTCAACCAAGTCTTGGATTGTCATATTAATAGAATTTGGATATTACAAAGTGTGCAAATTTATGTTCAAGTCCTCTAAACTTGTCTTATGTCATTGCTTCTGAAAAGAAAGTTCAGTGGAAAGATGTGAATAAATTTCATAATAATGTAATGACTCATGGCTACCTTTGTATGCTTTAAAAATTATTGATGATCTATCAAAGAAATTTTGATTATATGGGTTATATCTGTTGGTATTTTTAAAGTAGAAATTTTAATTTTAATATCTTGGTGCTATTTTGTAAACAGTTTTGATCTCTCAGACCACTCCTCCTCGAAAGAGTCTTGAAGACTCTTCAGGGTTCTTGGAATACATTTTGAGAACACCGTCCTTTGAAAACACTGTTAGTATTTGACTCTGAGAAAGTAAGTTTGGAGGAAGGGTAGGTGAAGTAGCACAGCAGGTTTTGGAGGTAGGTTAGCAGAATGACGTGATTAGATACTGATTAAGTACTAAGAGTTACAGTGCTGATGGAATGATATACCATTAAATAATATTAGTATTTTGGTTATTTTGATGGTGAAGATGCAAATGTCTTAGATAAATTATGAGACAGGTATTCTTTGCATGAGAAAAAAGAATACCTGGAGGGGCATGAGTGGACTCAGAGCCAGAGTGTGCCCAGGTGTTAGATTACTGAAGGTAGACAGATCCCCAAGAGGAATTACCAAAGAATTCTAAGCAATTTCAGTATCATTGGAATATGTGGATCAAGACTCTGAGAGTGACTTCTTTGGGGGGATCAGCCTTCACTTAAAGGTCCAGCTTGGGTACAGTAAAAATTAAGAAGAAAATGGCAAAATCACTTTGATATTTTTGCCAAAATAAAAACCCCAAATGGGGTCACAATCAAACAATAGTAAATATATATTTATGCTATAATCACTCCTTGAATTCTAACCAGATCCACTGATGCAATCTATGTACACCATAATATAATAAACCAAGAGATTTTGGGTTCAAAGACAGGCTCTGTGACTAATTTGCTGTGTGATTTTTGGATATGTCATGTGACCATTTTCCTTATCTGTCAAATGAAAGAATTTGAACTCCATCTTTTGGTCCCATTCAATCTTTCATAATGACCTTTCATATACTTAAATGTTTGAGTCAACACTTCAATGTTTGTTGAATTATATTGAGTCAGGAAAAGCCTAGAAGCATGCAAATTAATCAGTGTCTTTAAAAAAGTATTCCCTTGAAGTAAACACAATACTCCAGATATGATCTGACCACAGCTGAGTACATCCCTAGTCTTAGTTGCTATGACCCTCTTTATGCAACTTAAGATTGTATTAGCTTTCTTGGCTGTGATATCATACTGTTAATTCATTGAAATTGCAATCCATTATACTCCTCAGATCTTTTCCAAATGGACTATTAAAAAAATAATAGCAGATAAGACCTCTTCTATCTTGTGCCTATGAAAATGATCTTTTGAAGTCAGATTGCATTTATCCCAATCAAATTTTATGTTAATAGATTTAGCTTAATGTTCTAATATAAAATTCTTTAAGAATATTAACACTATCATTGAGTGTCTTTTGAACATTTGGTAAATATGCCATCTATGCCTTGATCCAAGGCATTGATAAAAAAGAATTAAAGTGAGATAATTTTAGAGTATCTAGGACCATCCACTAGAGACTTCCATATTTACTTATTTAGATACTTTGAGATATCTTGCCTCATCAATGGTGGTGATGGTGGAGGTTATATTCCTTTTTTTCTATTTTTAATCATTTTATCATATGTAAAAAGGGAAGATAGGAAATTTGACATTATGACAAAATTGTAACTTGATCTATGTTAACTTTTTTTAATCATAGCTTTTTGTTTTTCAAAATACATGCAAAGATGGTTTTCAACATTCAACCTTTCAAAACTTTGTGTTCCATGTTTTTTTCCCTCCCTCCTCTTTTCCCCTTTCCTAGACAGTAAGTAATCCAATATAGGTTAAACATATGCAATTCTTCTAAACATATGTCCACATTTATCATGTTGCACAAGAAAAATCAGATCAAAAAGAGAAAAAATGAGAGAAAAAAAGCAGGCAAGCAAATAACAACAATGGCCCTCTCTCTGGATGCAGATGGCTCTTTCCATCACAAGTCTATTGGAATTGAACTGAATCTTGTTGAAAAGAGCCAAGTCCAGGTAATATTCCTTTTAAAGGTATAGTTTATGACTTATTTCCATTTCTCCTTTTTTAAAAATTTATTCTTATCCTCCTGTGGGTCCTCCACAGGATGTACACCCAGTGTTGTATGAAACTTTCTTTAGATCTCTGAACATTGAGTGAGTAGCAATGCAATTGAGTAGCAATTGGTTGTCTTTTGATCACCCCTCATTTTCACTTCATACCTGATCTACTTCCTTTTCAGCTTATTAATATCTCTTGTGATTTACTTTCTACTTTATATTCTTCCCTTGAACAATTCTCCACTGTTAATCTGTTACAGCTTACTCCTGTTCACCATATGCCTCTTTATTGCTTTTCCAGTGGGGCCCTACTTTAATTCTTGGAAATTTTGATATTCCTTGACCTATAGCCATGTGGAATTCTCCTGGAGATTATTAATATTTAAAATGGATCTTAGTTTTAGAAAGAAACTCAGGGTTACTATATGCATTACACAGTTTCCCAAAAGCAACACAAAACAGTCTCCTATTCAAATTTAGACCTAATTTGCTGTTTTTACAGTATCTATTTAAAATATATGTAGTTATAGATCAGCTCAACAGACTATGCAGCCACATGTGATAGTTGAGAAAATAGTCATTCTTCATAATTTGGATTTTACTGAGGAGATACACTGAACTCTCTTTTGAATGATTGCAGATCTCATTTAGGAGATTTCACAAAGTCCTGGGGCTGGATGCAATTAGTAGGATGTCATCTACAAACAGGAGCAGATGCTTCTCACCACCCATAGGGACTCCTATTTGGATACTGTGCTGGCCTTTGTCCAAGACAATGGCAAACAGCTTTGATGAGCATATGTCTCCTTGTTTCATGCCTTACTTGATATTAATAATCAGACAATCAGTGAACAAATTTATTACTATTAAAAACTTTCAAAGAATCTTATAAGGTTTTTACATATGCATGGAAAACACTTGGTTGGAAAAGAGCCTTTGAGGTTATGTTTTGCTGTAATGAATCAGGATTTTTTTAAGATAGTAACTGAATAGTAATTATGGTTTCAGTCATGTCCAGCTCTTCATGACCCAATGAATCAAAACATACTAGACCCTTCTATCTTCCATGTTCTCTCAAAGTCTGTGTAATTTCATGTTTATTGCTTGCAAGATTCTATCTATTCATTTCATCCTCTGCTGTCTTTTTCCCCTTTGCCTTCAATCTTTCTCAAAATCAGGATTTTTTCTAATAAGTCCCATCTTCTCATTATGGTCAAAGCATTTATGTTTTAGTATTTGACCTTTAGCAAATAGTGATGGTGCATTTTAATATTCTCTGTCATTCTTCCAATTTTCTAACTGTATTTTGTTGTAGAATATTATTTGTCAAAGTTTGTCTCTTCCCTTCTGATATTTTGATCAAGGATGCCCTTGATACATGTACAAATTATTCTCAAAAAAATTTTTTTTGTGGAGATTGGAAACTAGGTATGATAGTTATTGATATAATTTTAATTGCTTTTGAAAAATTAATAAGGCTTATAATTTCCATTCCTATTCCCCCATTCAAAGCATTTGGAATTTTCCCTTTTCAGATATGTTAAAAAATGACAGGATCATAGATTTATAAATGGAAAAGATCTTGGAGTCCATTAATTTCTAGTTTTCTCTTTTACAGAAGGGGGAATAGGCAGAGTTAAGTTAAGCTAAGTGACTTGCCTATATCCTACAGTTAATTAATTATCTGGCATGGGGATTTGAACTCACTACTTCAGTGACTTCAGAACCATATCTTCTCTGGAACTTATATCTTCTCTACTCTTAGTTTATAGTTTACTTTCTCAAATAATGAAACTGGTGATGTTAAAGTCCCAAAACAGTGACTTCACTGCAATTAATGGAGAACATTGTGTATTATAGAAATGTCAGTAGGTCTTTCATATTTTACCTGTTGTCTTCCTTCAAATGTGATCCTTAAAAAGTCTTTGGGTAATTAGGATTAATTGGGACTCTATCTTTTTCATTAAATGTTTCTCACTGTTTTCATACAATTTACCATCCACTTCTAAAATATCTTATAAATGAATTTATATTCTAAATATTGTCTATCTCTTATTTCCTTACTTGACCAGGAGATAAACTATTTGCTTGCCAAGGAAGTTCCTAGATTCTTATGGTCATCTTACTGTAATAATTGACTTATATGGTAAAAGTTCCTTAGAAGAGAATGATGGTCTGTATTGATAGCTGTTCTTTTATCTACTTACCTTTAAAACAGTATATTGGTAGAGATCTATGTCTGCTGGTCAGGAATTCTCCAATGTTTATCTACCTGAGTCTCTGAAAAGACATGAAATGGTGACTGAAACATTATCTTCCATGCAGCTTGGCATATTGTAAGCATTATATACAGTTATCTCTTCTACATTGCAACTTTCTCCATTGATGTTTTGATATATTGTAGGTCAGTTTTAGAAATTAAGTGGGGATTTGGGGAAAATTTTGCAGAAGTCATAGATGACATGCAAATGCCAGCAGATAAACACAAAACCTATGACCAAATATTTAACCCAGATTTTACAATAAGGTACTATAAATATCCCATGAAAGAAAAAAATCAGAATTCTTCTCTGGTACAAAGTGGGGGACAAAACTTAAGCAAGGATTTTCCAGATTTCAGGGGCTTCATTCCCTTAACCCCTGTAATGTGGAAGAGATAATTATAAATATTAATTACTGTTATTGTTGTTATACTGAAGGAAGGAAAAAGGAAAAGTCTCATGAGAGAAGCAAGATTTGAAAGAAAAAGGACTGGAATGAGGAAAATAGATTAGGGGTGAGCAAAATGGAGTTGCCTTCTCCCTACCCTTGGCAGGGCTTCCTTGTAGCTGTAGATATCACTGCCACAGCTATTACTACAATCTTTACTTCTATCACTACAAGCAAATGGGCAGTGAAGAGGAACAGTTATAGCTGTGAAGCTATACAGACCAGAGCAAAGAGATCAGTCATTCATCCTACTGAAAATATAATGGGTAAATCTGCAATCTCATCCTCTCTCAAGAGAGAAAAATGAGCTAGTTTATCAACTGCTGTTTATTAAATATGTTTAGCTTTCTGTTTTCTGATTTCTCTGACATAAAGTAACTATTGAATCTCCATTCTGTGTATATCTTTGAGCAGTGATGGTAGATACAATAGGTGGCAAAATATGTCAGGAGGAATGTAGACTTGTATAATTACAAGGCCTTTCCCAATGTGGAGACAGAACTACACATATAAAAGAATTATTGATTCACATTTTGTTACCATCCCAAAAGCAGAAAAAGAAAATGCACATGTGGACCAGTACTAGAAAAAATTAGTTTAGGAGTATTAGAGGGAAATATCATGTGAGAGCTGGGAGTTAGCCTCTCTGAGATGATTACCTCAGGCATTTCTATTTGACCAATATTTCTTGCTAAAGAAGGCTTGAAAGGAAAACTCTTTCCTGAAGGAGAAATAAGAGTATGTCAACAGAAAAAAGTGCACAAAAGAAAGCCAGAGGAAGGAGCTATAGAAGAAGGCACTTTTCTTTCTTTCTTTTTATCTTTAGGCATACATATTTATACAATTATCTTGCTGCACAAGAAAAATCAAGTAAAAAAAAGGAAAAAACAAAACAAAACAAAAAAATAAGAAAGAAAATAAAATTCAAGTAAATCACAACAAAAAGAGTGAAAATGCTATGTTGTGATCCATCCTCAGTTCCCACAGCCCTTTCTTTGGGTGTAGATAGCTCTGTTCATCACAAGATCATTGGAACTGGCCTGAACCATCTCATTGTTAGAAAGAGCCATGTCCATCAGAATTGATCATCATATAATCTTGTTGTTTCTGTGTATAATGATCTCCTGGTTCTACTCACTTCATTTAGCATCAGTTCTTGTAAGTCTCTCCAGGCCTCTCTGAAATCATCCTGCTGGTCGTTTCTTACAGAACAATAATATTCCATAATATTCATAAACCATAATTTATTCAGCCATTCTCCAATTGATGGGCATCCATTCAGTTTTCAGTTTCTTGCCACTACAAAAATGTCTGCCACAAACATTCTTGCACATGTGGGCCCTTTCCTTCCTTTATGATTTCTTTGGGATATAAGCCCAATAGAAATGCTGCTGGGTCAAAGGGTATGCACAGTTTGATAACTTTTTGAGCATAGTTCTAAATTGCTCTCCAGAATGGTTGGATCCATTCACAGTTTCACCAACAATGTATTAGTGTCCCAGTTTTCCCACATTCCCTCCAACATTAATCATTATCTTTTCCTGTCATCTTAGCCAATCTGAGAAGTATGTAGTGAGTGGTATCTTAGAGTTGTCTTAATTAGCATTTCTCTAATCAATAGTGATTTAGAGCACCTTTTCATATGATTAGAAATGGTTTTAATTTCTTCATCTGAAAATTGTCTGTTCATATTCTTTGATCATTTATCAGTTGGAAAATGGCTTGAATTCTTATAAATTTGAGTCAATTCTCTATTTTAGAAATGAGGCCCTTGTCAGAACCCTTGAATGTGAAAATGTTTCCCCAGTTTATTGCTTCTCTCCTAATTTTGTCTGCATTTGTTTTGTTTGTACAAAAACTTTTCAACTTAATATAATCAAAATTATCTATTTTGTGTTCATTAATGATCTCCATTTATTTTTTGGTCACAAATTCCTTTTTTTCAGATCTGGGAGGTAAACTATCCTATGCTCTTCTAATTTTCTTATAATATCACTATTTATGTCTAAATCATGAATCCATTTCAACCTTATCTTGGTATATGGTTTTAAGTGTGGGTTAATGTCTAGTTTCTGCCATACTAGTTTCCAATTTTCCCAGCAGTTTTTGTCAAATAGTGAATTCTTATTCCAAAATCTGGGGTCTTTGGGTTTGCCAAACAATAGATTACTGTAGTCATTGACTATTTTGTCCTGTGAGTCTAACCTATTCCACTGATCGACAACTCTATTTCTTAGTCAGTACCAAATGGTTTTGATGATTGCTACTTTGTAATATAGTTTTAGATTTGGTACAGTTAGTCCACCTTCATTTGCATTTTTTCATCAATTTTGAGGGGCAATTTTCATGTACTTTTCAGCAACACGATATTTCATACACAAAAACTAGACTTTTTTTTAATTCAACAGCTTATTTAAATAAGTTATGTTGGAGTGCTTCATTGTACACTATATTCAATTCTCAGTTTTTATTCTTTATTTTAATTTAGTATTAACTTGTATTTTTGTTCTAATAAGTCAATTGTCTCATCATATTTAAATAGCTGATTTAAAATGATTCCCAGATCAGTAACCAGGTGTTTTCTCTTTTTAGAATTTGATTTTTGTAACATCGTTTTGTACTTTCCATGCTTAGCACCTTCTAGATCTCTTCAAGAAAGTATTTCTATTATATAGATATGAGACTTCTGTATAAAATAAGTCTTTGGTATTATTTGTTTCTTAATCCCAAACCATGAAGTATAAAATCATTGATTTAGAGCTGGAAGAAATCTTTGAGTCTAACCCTTTGATTTTACAAATGAAGAACTAAGGCCATGCATCAGCAAATTCCTTGGCCTGGATTGCACAACTATTAAGTGTTTGAGGTGGGATTTGAATCCAGGTCTTTCTAATTTCAAGTCCAACTTGACTATTCACTATGCTATGGTTTCCAAAATATTTTTCGTCATCTTCACTTAAGCCCATACATATCAAAATAACATTCTCTTGAAGTATCTGTTGGCTTAATTTGGAGGATCTTACAGAGTCCTTCACTAAATTTCTCTACCTTCTTGCCCTCTGCAACAGATGCTGGTCATAAAAGGTAATTATCTTCATCATGGGCTATCTGTAAAATGCTTATCATGAGTACCAGGTGACTCAGTTTCCAATGAAGCTTCTTGTTTTTGGGCACACATTAAAACCAGCCCCATCTCCTCTATTTTCCTCTTTAAGGAGACAGCATGGTACAAAGGAAACATACAGAATTTGGAAGTTCTTCCACCACTACCTATGAGAATTTAGGCAAATCTCAATATCCCTGAAATCTATTTTTCTCATCTGTGTGTGTGTGTGTGTGTGTGTGTGTGTGTGTGTGTTCAGGATGCATTTGGGCTAAATGACATCTAAAGTTTCTTTTTCTTGTAAGTCCATTATCTCTACGGAGGAGAATTGATGAAGGCCTTTCCTTTTAGCTATAACTTCCTTTTGTCTTCTAGTTCCATTTATACCGAGAACTTTGATCTTGACATGGCTCATTTCCTTCTGTAGCATAATTGGTCACTGGAGAAGTATCTCCTATTTAGTGTATCAGTAGCTAAGGTCATGTTTATAATTGACCTAAAATCTTTGTGACTTGTTCTCAGCTAAGCCAACCTGGGATTCTGTGATTAACTGCTTCCTTTTCTGAGTATGTACCAACTATGTCTTTTTTTTTTTTTTTTTTTTTTTTTTTGCTTTTTTTGCTGAAGCAATTGAGGTTAAGTGACTTGCCCAGGGTCACACAGCTAGGGAATGTTAAGTGTCTGAGACCACATTTGAACTCAGGTCTTCCTGACTCCAGGGCTGGTGCTCTATCCACAGTGCCACCTACCTGCCCCCCCAACTATGTCTTTGATAATACATTCTTGAATTTTGCCAAGAATTGAAGTCAAGTTCACTGGCCTATAATTTATATATTATTTTTTTTCCTTTTTGAAAAAAAAACCCAAGATATTTGGCATTTTCAATTCTTGTGGCACTTCTCCCAATTTCAATGCTCTATCGGAGATCACCAACCTTCACTTAACTATCTCATACGTTTCTTTTTGTTGTTGTTAAAGCTTTTTATTTCTCAAAACATGTGCATGGACAATTCTTGAACATTAGTCCTTGCAAAACCTTGTGTTCCAATTTTTCCCTTCCTTCCTCCACACTCTCCCCTAGATGGCAAGTAGTCTAATATATGTTAAACTATCCCATCAGTTTCTTTAGTGAACTAGGGTGTAGTTTATTTAGTCCTGGTTACTTGAATTTATCAAGTATAGGCAGACAATTTGGGGGGGTGTTTTTTTGTTTTTGTTTTGTTTACTATTTTCTTATTTAGCTTGGGTCTCAGCTCCCTATTAGACATTTCTATTTTGTCTTTTTCCAATCCAGTGGTTGTTCTATAAGCAGAGTAGACAGAGAAAAAAATGAATTGAGTTGTTTTGTCTTGTTTGTCCTGTAAGCAGGACAGGAAAGGGTTGTAAGTCAACTATGAGGGTGACCCTGAAAGAAGAATGGAGCTATAGGAGCAGGGGGAGGTAGATCAACATTTTTTTATGTGGATACTTGAGCTTGGTCCTCCCTCCCCCCCAGGAGCTTGTATTGATCTAGCAATTCCCCTCCAACCACCAAGAAAGATTTCCTATCCATGTCATGCTGCCCATGGGATAGGTCACTGGCTGCCAATCACTTTTTAATTGCCACCTTGTGGCTTGCTACAACTGTTTCAGCTCCAGTATGAGTCAGTTATAGCAAAAGATGAACTAGGAAAAATCTTAAAAAACTGTAGTGGCTTCATTGGGGAACTAGCATGATATGGGATCTGATTGGAGGAGTTTAATAAAAGCCAGCTGCTGCTGTGATACCCCTCAACCACGATGAGATGAAATAGAATGTGGCTTCAAACCTTAGAGCTTTCCTGTTTTCTTTGAGTATTTGGTGATTCGATCTTAATTACTTCATTAGAAAAATGTTCATTTTAATTTTTTATATAACCCTTATTTCTAAATATATTTTTATCCATATCCTACCAAGTTACGTCTTGTACCAAAGAAAAGGGAAAATGAGATAAATTAACCATTATCAAATATAATAGTGTATATAATATTGTACACCCATTGTTCCTTGCCTCTGCAAAAAACATAAAGATAGTTAAATCTTTTCATCTCTTGATAAGGCCAAGCTTAATCATTAGAATACATTCTAATGATTTAGAATTTAGGTTTTTCTTCCATTTATAATGTAGTTGCATATATATATTTTTTTTGTTCTGTTTATTTTGTTCTACGACGGTTTATATAAATTTTCCTATGCTTCTCTGAATTCTTCACATTTGTGATTTCTTATAGTTCACTCATATTCCATTACCATAATGTACCACCATTTGTTTAGGCATTTCCCAGTTGATAAACATCTATTTTGATTCTCCTTCTTTGCCTACCATAAGTGTTGCTAGGAATATTTTTGTGTATGTAGGACCCTTATTTTTTGTCTTTGACCTCCTTGGGGTATATGCCTAATCATGGGATCTCTGGATCAAAATATATGAAAATTTTAGTCACTTTCTTTTGACATAATTTCAAATTATTTCACAGAATTGCTAGACCAATATACAGCGCCAAGAATAATATATTAGTGTTCCTATCTTTTTTTACATTAATTTTTAAAATTTTTTCCCTCATCTTTGCCAATTTTCTGGGTGTAAGGTGAAATTTCAAAGTGATTTTGCTTTGCTTTTTTTATTATTAGTGCAATCTTTTTTTTTTATCGTTGTTAACAGTTTGCAATTCTTTTAAAGAATGGCTTACATTATTTGATCCCTTCTCCATTGGGCAATATCTTTTGTTGTGGGACTATCATACTCTTAACAGACATAACAAACAAAAGAAAGAAAAATCCCCAATCACCCATTTCCCTTCTTATCCTAGCTATATTGAGCATATTGAATATATTGAAAGGCAAAAGTCTTTCTATTCATGTAATCAAAATTATTTTATCTTTTTTTATTAAAAGCTTTTTATTTACAAAACATATGAGTGATTTTTCTACATTGACCTTTGCAAAACTTTTTTTTTGTTCCAAGCTTTTCCCCTCCTTCCCTCCAGCCCCCACCCCTAGATGACAGGTAATCTAATACATGCTAAATATGTTAAATTATATGACAAATAAAATTATTTTATCTTTTGTGATCACCTCTCTCTCCCTTGCTTGATTAATGATTTCCCTTGGCCAACGGAAAAATATACAATCTTGTTTTCTCTAATTTTTATGTCACCTTTTATCTCCAGGTAAATATCAAATCTACAAACCCACTCTCTGCTTCTTCCCAAACACTGGGCAATGAGTGTAAAACAGGATCAGTCATCTGAATGAAAGTTTCATTATAATTTTATTATTCAAAGGCTTTCTTAAAATTCGGTGAGGTTTTTTTTTACTCTGCCATAGCTCATTTATAGTCACTTTATAATATTTCATGAAATTACATGGCCCTTAAAAAATCATTTAAGTTCTATAAATGAGTGTTGGTTCTGAGTACAGATAGCTAGAATAAATATAGTGTTATAAGATTTGCAAAGTGCTTTACAAATATTATCTTATTTTATCCTTAAAACAACCATTGCAGGTATGTGCTATCCTTACCTCTCCCTCCCTTTTTTTAAAATGAGGAAACTGAGGCAGAAGCTAAATGACTTGTTCAGGGTCACCTGAAATTGAACTCAAGTCTTCTTGATTCCAAGTTCAGTGCTCTGTCTATTATGACATCTAACTACCAAGGATGAGAGATTTTCTTGTTTTAGTCTTTTTTGAGAATATTGCATTTATGATCCTAGATCATGATGAATTTGAGTTTAGACAAGTCCATCTTTTTAATGAGACAGGGAGATCTCTCAGTTGAATGTCCTCTGGAAAAGCCTTTATTCTCATGTACTGAGTATCTTCTGATGTAGCCAGTGGGCTGATGACTAGAGGGTAGGGCTGCCCTCTAGTGGCCACAATACACACTAAATTCTTAGCTGATTAACTGATTAATTGATAGCTTGTTCCTTTGTCATTGAAAACAGGAGGATGAGTTAGAGCATAATTCCATCCTTACCATCATGGGCCTTAGTACATAGACCATCAATCGTTATACATTGTCATAATCCCTTCCATTACATTGGTTCTTTCTTTTCTCAACTTTAAAAAACCCTCAAATACCTTTTTTTGTTGTTGTTGTCCTTAGCTTTCCTTGACACTTGAAATGTATATACTATTTATGGAATTGGAAAAAATATCCAGAAGATTTAAAAAATATCATACTCAGATATTTATTAAGTATGTGTGACTCTGGAAAAGTTACTAGAAGTCTCTGAGTCCCAGTTTTCTCATCTATAAAATGGTGTCATAATACCATTTGCTGCATAGAGAGAATTGGCAAATCTTCAAGGGTTAGTGAGCTAGTATATCCATTATTTTCAGTTTTAGGGCTCCTAATAATATTCTTACAGGAATGTGCTGTATCTATCCTTTTGCTGTTATCATTGCCTATGTCTTTACTCCACCAGGAACTCTCAATGCATCATCTTTTTTGCCAAATCTGAACTACCCAGATAAAACCTAAATGTCTGGCAAGGGTTAAAATATCAGAGGTACATATGTGTGACAGAGAGAGAGAGAAAGAGAAAGAGAGACAGAGACAGAGAGAGACAGAGAGACAGAGAAGAGAGAAAGAGAGAGATGGAGGGAGGAAAGAGAGACAAAGACAGAGACAGAGAGAAGAGAGAAAGACAGAGAAAGAGGGGGGGCAGAGAAAAGGAGAGAGACAGGCACACAGAGAGAGAGAGACAGAGACAGAGACAGAAACAGAAACAGAGGGAGACAGAGACAGAGACAGAGAGAAAGAGAGATGGAGGGGGGAAAGAGAGACAGACGTACAGAGAGAAGAAGAGAGAAAGACAGACAGACAGAGAGAGGTGGGGCACACAGAGAGAGAGAGGCAGAGACAGACAGAGACAGAGAGAAGAGGAAAGAAAGACTGAAAGACAGGGAGGGCAGAGGCAGAGAAAAAGAGAAAGAGAGGGAAAGAGACAGACAGAAAAAGAGACAGAGACAGAGAGAGAAAGAGAAAGATAGACAGAGACAGAGAGGCAAAGAGACGACAGACAGAAACAAAGGCATAGAGTGACAGAGACAGAGAGAGAAAAAGAGATAGAGACAGAAAGTAAATCAGAGATAAAGACAGAGAGACAGAGCAGACATAAAGAGAAAAACAGACAGACCGAAACACATACACACACACACACACACACACACACACACACACCATATGAACGTGCTCATCCTGGTCTCTCTTAAGTGGCTGTTTGAGGAGAAGCAGTATTGCTGAAGCGGGTGCTGCAGACCGAGGCACTAGAGTACTGTGTATGAAGACATCCGATTATGAAAGGCTGGACAGTTTTATGTGCTGGCTGCAGGAGCGAGAACCAGGAGCACAGGATGGCACTCATAGGATTAAAGGCTTAGAGCTGGAAATTTGCTTGGAGCAGTTCTGTCTATGGACAGCTTTTAAGCAGTTACCCTTGCCTTGGAACAGGACCAGGACTAAGGTCCTTTCTTTTCTGAGCACTAAAGTAATTTAATAGCTACATTACTTTAGCAAGAAAATAGGAACCCGAGACAAAGAGACAAGTCAGAGTCCTCAAGTTCCCAAGACTCCTGACTCTATAATCAGACACAATGTAGCAGAAGTTTACTTTGCAGTCCGCTCTTCCCCCAGTTGTCTCTTCTCCTCTCTACCATTACTTCTAGAGGGTGTAAAAGTAAGATTGTTGGACCTGGAGTAAGGAATACCTGAGTTCAAATTCCACCTCAGACAGTCCCTAGCTCTGTGATTTTGGCCAGATTGTTTTAATGATTAATCATATTGGCCAAATTAACCTTTTGAACCGGAATTTTTCTTCTGTAAAATAGCACTTATCTCACGTGGATATATGAAGACCAAATAGATAAAGCAATTTGCAAATTTTAAAATGCTATGTAAAAGTTTGCTATTTTTGAAGGTGCTGATAATATAGAACATTTAACAATGGATTTTAACCATAAATAGCTTCACATTTTGTTGTTGTTTAGTCATTTAGTTGTATCTGACTCTTTGTGATCCTTATGGAGTTTTCTTGGCAAAACTACTGAAATGATTTTTCATTTCCTTTTCTACTGAATTAAAGCAAATGGATGTTGTGCCTTGCTCAGCTCCCACAGCTAGTAAATGTCTGAAACTAGATTTGAAGTCAGACCTTTCTCTCTCTAGGTCCAGCATTTTATCCACTAAACAACCTGGTTGCCTCTAGCTTAATATTAGTAAAACCTAAATTAATGAGTAGTTTGAAGGGGGTTTGAGTGAAGGATTTTTATACTTCCTTACTGTATATCTTTCCTCTAAATATACAAGCCATGTCTATAAGTTTTTATTAAATGCATACTAAGTATTAGGCACTGTGCTAAACTCAAATGGTACACAAAGAAAGGCAAAAATCAATCCCTGTTTTCAAGGAAATCTTAGTCTAATGGAGGAGAAAACATGTAAGAAAATAACGAACAAATTATATATGTATATATTTATATGTGTGTATGTATATACATATATACACATACAAACATCTACATATATACAAATATGAATGTATGTATGCATACACATATATATGTATATAAAATTAAGAGTAATCTTAGAGGGAAGGCATGAGAATTAAGGAGAATTGGGAAAAATTTCTCACAGAAAATGATTATCTCAGACTTGAAGGAAGGCAGGGAAGCCTAAACCTGGAAATGAGGGGGGACAGAGATACAGTGCACAGCAAGGGGGGTAATCAGCGAAAATCTCTTAAATCAGAAACTGGAGCTTCTTATGAAAGGAAAAGCAAGGAGGATGATATTACTGGGTCACAGAAGGGAGGAGGAGTAAAGAGCAAGACTAGAAAAAAATGGGGCTGGATTATGTTTTATATTTCTTTTTTTTTCTTTTTGCTGAGGGAATTGAGGTTAAGTGACTTGCCCAGGGTCACACAGCTAGGGAATGTTAAGTGTCTGAGACCAGATTTGAACTCAGGTCCTCCTGACTTCAGGGCTGGTGCTCTATCCACTGTGCCATCTAGCTGCCCCCTGGGGCTGGATTGTGAAGAGACTTCAAAGCTGAATAGTATTTTATATTTGATTCTGGAGATAATAAGGAACCACTGGAGTTGACTGAATGGGGGTGGTGTGACAGTCAGACTGGTGCTTTAGAAGATTAATTTGACAGCTTAGAGGAGGATGGAGTAGAGTGGGGAGACATTTGAGGCAGGGATCCCCACCTATAAACAAAACACTGGGGATGGGAAAAGAAGGGCAGATCCGGTTGGAGAAAGTGTGAGTCATGTCCATCCTACTTTTCCTACTCTTATACAAGGGAAGCCCATTCCTATGACATCCCCCAATGCAAATCCAGGACATGCTTCTCTAACCCCTTTCTGCTACCTCCCCCTGCCACTTCCTCACAAAAGAAAGGTTAAATAGCTCCCAGAAGGTTCAAGAAAGGGTTATTGAAAACAGTAGGGCCTTCTTTTGCTTTCTGAGTTCAGCATTTCTGGTAAATCTCTGATCCAGTATCTAGTGGTTAACCACTGATACAGGAAATGACATTTAACGTTTTTATCACTCAGCCAGAAATGGAAGAACAAGGCAAGTCTGTGTTTAAAGAGGATGGATGGTTGCCCAATCACCTTCATCTAAAAGGTACACAGGCTCTTTCTTCTGTTTGCTTCTAAGGAGAGGAGATTGACAATGTCCCACTCCCCACCCCACCCCACCCCCTCACCACCAAATCAACCCATTTCACTCGGGGCATAAAGGTAGGAATTTCAGAAACCTTTGTCTTTTAAAATGGAAAGCTGAATATTATGTCACATAACATTAGACTTTGTTTTGCCCCTCCTTAATGTACTTATCCTCAAATATCATGTAATATTGTTATCTGTTTTTTTCATCTCCTTCCCTCACTGCAAGCTTGATACAAGAGTGGATTGGAACCAGCTCTCATCCACCCAATGGTTACACTTTCAGGGTCAACATTTATATCTTCCAAATAAACAAATTCTACAAATCATGCCTTGATTTATTGTTTTATTGACTATCGGCTTAAGAAAGTGTTAATAATACACATTAAACTTTAAAGTATGTGCACACACATTTCTCCCTCATTCGGTTAAACATTTTCCAGCACACTTTTGTATTGCTCTATAAACATTGCTTGAGCACAGAAGGAGTGCATTAGAAGGCTCCGAGAATGATATCAAACCGGAAAATAATAATGATGATGATGATGATGATGATGACAAATGGTATTTACATATTGGTTTTGACATTTGCAAAGTGCTTTAAATTGTGAACCTCAGAATACTCTTCAGCAGGTACCTTCTTATTCTGGGTTGAATTGGATTCAGGCTTATACTCTGGAAATTTAGGTTCAAAAGAACATAATGAGACACTCAGAAATCATTCACCAAAAGGAGATTTATTTCATCACATAAGAAGAATATTCAACAAGGTCGAGCATTGAGGAGACCTCTAGTTGATTTAGCTAAAAGGAACCCCCTTGCCTAAGTTGTCCATAGTAGTCAATGAAGCATCAAAGCTCCTATAGGCCTTTGTGGCTGCTTTGTTTTGAGGTGAGCAGGAAATTATATTGAGAGACTGAGTCAATCAAGTCTGGAAGATCGTTTCAATATTTTTTGAAGAAAAACTGATCTAATATGCATGGAGGGAGCATAGGTTAGGGTACTGCTTCTGCCATACTTCCTACCTTGGTAGTGATGTCCTGAAGGTTGTCTGAAGGAGTTTAATTTAAATGGCATTAAAGCTATTATAAATCAATCTTAACTTTTGATATTCAAGAAGTCTGCTAGAGGTAGCACTAAAAGAAGAAAATAAAAAGCAAAAACAGAATATAATATAATAATAAAAGCAGAAAACAATTTAATAGCTCCCTGAAGGAATGACTAAAAAGGGGAGACAAAAAACAGAAATCCCAGGCTTCCCTCCTATTCTCTTTGGAATGATTGATTCTTTCATCTAGACCCAGGTAGAGAACTTCTGACCTCAGGGCCTTATAAGACTTTCCAAATCATTTGGTCCTGCCCTGCCAAGGCAACCACAGTCTTTGAGCTGAAAGCTAGGTACATCCACCTTCCACTATTTGAGTTTTTAAGTTGATAATTTTGTATGGTCCATGAAAGATGTTACGAATATCCATGTGACTGACCCTTGGCAAAAAAAAAGGTTCCCCTGATCTAGATCAAGTCCATGTGGTAGGTGAAGTTAAATCCTTGCAGTTCACAATATATCTCTAAATGTAAAGAGATAGTCATAAGCAAGATTAGTCTAGATAATGTTTCCTGCATAGTCACCAATTCTCATCATGAGTCAGAAAGACTAGTTTTGTATCCTCACCTAGTATTCTGTGGCCTGATAGCTAGGGTCTACCCCACCCTGGAATTCTCCCTGGACAGGGAGAAATTAAAATCTCTGCTCTATGAGAGACCTCTGAGGCTCTGTCTCCTTTCTTCTTGGTGGGAAGGGAAAGATACTTCCATCTACTCCTTATTTCCATAAAGTGAGCTACCTTCCTTCCTCCTTCCCCAAATTTCCACTTTTTGGCTCTCCAAACCCTCCATAGTAAGGAGTTGTTTTTTTCTCCTCCACTTAATAGTTTTTTTTCCCAAAATACATATACAGATCATTTTCAACATTCATTTTATAAAATTTTGAGTTCCAAATTTTTCTCCCTCCCTTCCTTTCCTGCCCCCTTATCAAGACAGCAAGCAATCTGATATAGGTTATACAATCATATTAAACATATTTTCACCTTAGTCATTTGTGAAAGAAGAACCTAAACAAAAGGGAAAAATTATGAAAAGGAAAAAATATTTAAAAAGTGAAAATAATATGTTTCAATCTACATTCAGACTCCGTAGTTCTTTCTCTGCATATGAATGGCATTTTCTATCTCAAATCTTTGGAACTGTTTTGGATCACTGTGTTGCTGAGAAAAATTAAGTCTATCATAGTTGATCACTGACAATGTTGTTGTTACTGGTTCTGCTCACTTCATGTAAGTCTTTCCAGGCTTTTCTGAAATCAGCCTGCCCATCATTTCTTATAGTACAAAAGTATTCCATTCCATTCCTAAACCATAACTTGTTCAGCCATTTCCCAGTTGATGGGCATTCCCTCAATTTCCACTTTTTTCTCACTACAAAAAGAACTGCAATAAATATTTTTGTGGGTCCTTTTCCCTTTTTGGTTTCAGACTTAGTTGTGCTATTTCTGGATCAAAGGGTATGCACCTGCACTGTCATTTTCCCTTTGCCAGAGAAGACAACTGTCACTATTGGAGTTTGAGTTCTGTCTTTGTAAACTTGAGCATTATTCCTGCCATTACTGAATGCCATTTCTGAATCTTTATGGCAGATTCTACCCTCTATGCAGAGTATTCTCTCCAATGTAGGAAATTCCTCTGATGATCAGTTGGCCCCCACTGAGGGACCCAGGAGCTCCTGATATCTCAGACTTACAAAGCTGCCACCAAGACTAGAAAAGTTTAGCTCAAAAGACAGAAAGCAAAACAGAATGATTTGAAACCAGACTCCTCTAGGACAGTATACTTGTTCTATCATGTATCATGTCAGAGCAAAGGCCATTTTATTTTTTTTTCTTTTCAGTTTTCTCTTTTTTAAAAAAAAATTTTATTTGCATAACATATGTGTGGGTAATTCTTCAACAATAACCCTTACATAGCTTTCTGTTACAAATTTTCCCCCCAACTCCCCACCCTTCCCCTAGATGGCAGGATATCCACTACATGTTAATTATGTTAAAATATTGGCAAATCGAATATATGTATACATATTTCCAAACTTATCATTGTTGTGCAAGAAAAATCTTATCTACACAAAAGATATATCAGATAAAGGAAACACAATGTAAGCAAACATCAATCAAGGAGTATGAGAATGTTATGTTGTGGTCCATATTTCGCATCCCTCTCTCTGGGTGTATATGGCTTTCTTCAGTGAACAATTGGAGGTGGTTTGAAACATTTCATTGTTGAAGAGAGCCATGTCCATCAGAATTGATCATCATATAGTATTGTTGTTGTTGTGTATAATGATCTCCTGGTTCTGCTCATTTCACTCAGCATCAGTTCATGTAAGTCTCTCCAAGCCTCTCTGAAATCATCTTGCTGGTCATTTCTTACAGAACAATAATATTCCATAATATTCATATACCATAATTTATTCATCCATTCTCCAATTGAAGGGCATCCTTTCAGTTTCCAGTTTCTAGCCACTACAAAAAGGGCTGCCACAAACATTCTTGCACATGTGGGGCCCTTTCCTTCCTTTATGATTTCTTTGGGATATAAGCCCAATAGAAATGCTGCTGGGTCAAAGGGTATGCACAGTTTGATAACTTTTTGAGCATAGCTCCAAATTGTTCTCCAGAATGGCTGTATCCGTTCACAGCTCCACCAACAATGCATCAGTGTCCCAGCCCTCCCACATCCCCTCCAACATTCATCATTAACTTTTCCTGTCATTTTAGCCAATCTGACAGGTGTGAAGTGGTACCTCAGGGTTGTCTTGATTTGCATTTCTCTGATCAATAGTGATTTGGAGCACCTTTTCATATGACTATAAATAGTTTTAATTTCATCCTCTGAAAACTGTCTGTTCATATCCTTTGACCATTTATTGATTGGAGAATGGCTTGAATTTTTATAAATATGAGACAATTCTCTGTATATTTTAGAGATGAGACCTTTATCAGAACCCTTAAATGTAAAGATGATTTCCCAATTTATTGCTTCCCTCCTAATCTTGTCTGCATTGATTTTGTTTGTACAAAAACTTTTTAACTTAATATAGTCAAAGTTATCTATCTGGTTTTCAATTAAGAGTTCCAGTTCTTCTTTGGACATAAATTTATTCCATCTCCATAGGTCTGAGAGGTAAACTATATTACATACCTCTAATTTACTTATAGTATCACTCTTTATATCCAGATCATGAACCCATTTAGATCTTATCTTGGTATGTGGTGTTAGATGTGGGTCAAGCCCTAATTTCTTCCACACTAGTTTCCAGTTTTCCCAGCAGTTTTTGTCAAATAGTGAATACTTATCCCAAAAGCTGGGGTCTTTGGGTTTATCAAAGACTAAATTGCTATAGTTATTGCCTAGTTTGTCTTGTGATTCTATCCTATTCCACTGATCGACTATTCTATTTCTTAGCCAGTACCAAATGGTTTTGATGACCGCTGCTTTGTAATATAGTTTTAGATCTGGTACAGCAAGTCCACCATCATCAGCCGCAAAGGCCATTTTAGTCAGGATGAGAGAGGGTACCTGCGACCTGAGCTCTGTAGGAGCTCCTAGCTTGAAGGAACTGTGTGTGTTGTGTATAGGTGTGTATAAGTATGTGTGAGTGTGTGTGAAAGTATGTGAGCGAGTTTTGTCAGAGACAGAAACAGAGAGAGACAAAGACACACACTCAGATACAGAAACAGAGAGACAGACAGAGATAGAGAGAAAAAAGAGACAAAGACAGAGACAGAGAGAAAATTGCAGTTCGTGGTTCAGGAGTGAGAGTAGAAATATTTAAACTGATGAAACATCTATCCCTGTCCTCAATAAATTAACTGGCTGGCAACACATTTGTCCATATCCCCTATTCCAGAAAGTTCTCTGGGAGAATTAATCATCATTCTTTCAAATGTTTCCTTGAATGGCTAATATCAGAAAATCAAAGAATCACAGCAAGGTCCATGTGGTACAATTCTCTTGGTCTTTCAAATGTTAAATTAAAAAAACACAAGACAGCAAAAACCCCCAAAAACGTTTCAGCAGAGTTATGAGACAATCCTAAAATCCCAGGAATCTGCTGTTATTTATATTCTATCACAGTTGAAATTCCTCAGATTACTCCTCAATGACTGGCTTTGGCCATAAACAGACTGAGGACTGCTTGGAGAGATGCATTGCCATTTTTAAAAAGCCATTCAAAACGAAACAATTCTTTCTTCCTTAAGGTACATGAATAATTTCCTTTAATTCCTTTCAATGGACTTCCCTTAAGGCAATTAATCTCATTTTTTAAAAAAAATCTCATTCTTCAGTATGGTCCTTATTTAGTGAGGGAAAAATTACTAGTGCTCTAAATTTGATTCCTCCCAGCTGCTTTAAAAGTAAACTGAGTTTTAAGGAGATCCTTAGTGAGATTTTGGAGGAGGTTTGAAATACCAGGGTGAAATACTGTACTCAGGGATTGAATTTTAATTGTCTTCAATACTTATTAGCTGTATAATCCTTAGCAAGTTTATCCTAGTCCCCAATCTGTAAAATGGGGACAACAATACCTATTTCATAGAAATGTTATATAGAGAAAATGAGATAATAAAGGTAAGACCCTATTAGCCAATGAAAACAGATTTGACTGGTATGGCTAGAGTTCCCAGGATACTATATGTTGTTCAATCAGTCAATAAACATTAAGTACCTGTTATGTGCCAAATGTGCCAAATGTGCCAAAGCACTGGGCTTCCAAGGCTAATAAATCCATAGACTGAGAATCACTCACCCCAATCCTCTCAGCCTCTTGCTGAAATAGCACAGTTAGAGTTAAGTTCTCTATGTTTCATTCCTCATTCTTTATCAAGTGATTGTTAAAAATACCCTAATTTCATTCATCCTAGATATATAAGTATTTTCTTTTATGCATGACAGGGCAATCTACTATTGGTGCCAGACAGCTTTTTGTTAAAAACTATAGTCAATTCTGCTATAAACTGATGTATGAAACTAAAAATCACTTGTGATATGCAAAATCATGCAATCAAAATCACAGAACTTATAGGGAAAATGGAGTTAGGGACAAGTTTCCTTGTGGAAGTGTTGGAAGGGTTGCATTGTAAAGAACTGTAATTTTCCTGTTCTCTATTTCTCACAGATAAAACCACACATAAGCAAACACGGAATTGGTGCTTTGCTCAAATTGTTCCCTAATAGATCAACACTGTTGAAACAAATTTGCATTTTCAAAATACTTTGAAAAGTTTAAAGTACTAAATAAATATTGCCTATGATTATTATTAGGTGCTTAATAAATGTTGAGTTGAATCAATTATTTAAAATTCAGCACTACTAGGAGGGAGTATGATGAGATACAGTGACCAATAATTGGCTTTGCGATTCTGGAAAATCTTTTTTTTTAATAATAGCTTTTCCATTTCAAAATATATGCAAAGATAGTTTTCAACATTCACCCTCCTGGAAAATCTTTTAATCTTTTTGAGTCTTCCATAACTGGGGATAATCCCAGTTATACTTATCCCACAGGGTTGTTGTCAGGATCAAAGATGACGGATGAAGCACTACACAGGTAAAAAGTATTTTTTATATATCTTTATTTTTCCTTGCATGAAAGAGAGACGGTTTTAGAGTGGGTTATATAAGATTTCCTTAGTTGTTTTTGGAACAAATGAGGAGATAGGTATTGCAATCTCACCACTAGCCCAGAAGTGAGGGTTTACATCAGAATGGGTTGGAAGTTTATTTTTTTTATGTAATTTAAAAATTGGTGCCTTTTGATGTTTAAAAGGATAGTCATTTCCTTATATGCTTCAGTCCCCACTGAATCTTCCTTTGTAACAATAACAAAACTGTTAAATGAAACTAGTTAAAAAACAATGTAACTCTGACAGAGTATATTTTCTAAAGTGCCCCACTTTTCTGAGAAAGTCATGTATTTCATTCTCTGTTCTCCAAAACCAAGATTGCTCATTAAAATTAGTCTGAGTTCAGCTACTTTTCAGTGTTGTTTTTAATTATATTATTTTGAAAATTGTGAATATTATTCTCTTTATTCTGCTTTCTTTTTTCTCCATCATTTCGTATAAATCTTCCCAGGTTTCTCTGAATTCTTGTTTCTTAAGTGGATCTGTGATTTAATAAATTCAGAAGTTCTCTTTAACAATGCAGATTGTAACCAACCCATACCTGGCCTCTTGTGTGCCTCTTGTCCAGTTTTACCCATAAGTTTGCTGCTGAGAATATTCCTTACTTTTTCTTGACGTTGAAAAGTTTATCAGTGGACTATTCTGGCAATGCACTGTCTCATTATTCCATGTGGCCAGCCCTTCTTCTTGTCCTATTATACATTTTTTTTAAGTTTCCCTTCTTTATTCCACACAGACTGTACACACAAGAGGGTGACAGCTAGTTCTTTATGATTTTTCATTATTATTCAGTCATGTTGGTAACACTTACATAAGTGTTACAAGAAAAACCCTGCAAGAATCTAGTCCAGTCCAACCAATTCTACATTTTTTAAACTCCTATTTCTCTATGAAGTTCCTCACTGTGTATATGTTACTGACTTTTATCTCTTCATTCTCTTTGTATGATACATTTTTAGTTCTTCAGAGACTATTGTATCCCATATCTTCCAGTATAGGAAGAACAGTAGAATATTGGTATTAAGAAGATAAGTTTTTTGTTTTATGAGAGTGATTTGCAATTTTTTGAAGGAATCCACCAACTCCTTTTCAAGTCTGGATCAAGCTATTGTCTAACTGCACTGTTCCAGTTATACAAATGGACAGGTTCTATAGATTGTCAAAATAGGGGCAATAAATATTTTTCATCCATTTTAAGTTTTCTGTGTGGATAGTCAGTCTCAACTTCTTTAAGTGAGTATAAATCTCTTCTAGGAAATAAATCTGCAATGTTTTGGGGCTAGATGTAATCACACAATGTCAATGGCATGTATGGTAGAAAGAGCATTAACTCTAGAGATAGAAGAACTAAGTTCAAAGTCTGCTTTTATAATTTACTACCTATGTATGTCTGGCCACAGGCTGAGTCTATTTTCTGAGGACCAAGCTAACTGACTATAAAAAGGAATATCACTAGTATGCTGGCCACCTAACGATGATGTTTTTAAATTTTGCAAGCCATAAACACCCAAAAAGCTAGGTTGCACAGTATATTCAATGCCAGACTTAATGTCACATCTGACCTTAAACACTTAATGCTAATAAACTTAAAGTCTCAGTTTACTTATTTGTAAAATGAGCTGGAGAAGGAAATGACAAATTACTCCAGTATTTCTATGAAGAATACCCCAATGGGGCTCACAAAGAGTTAGACTTGACAAACAAGTGAACAACAACCCATGAAACAATGAAAATTTTAAAATGCTCAGTAGTCCTGTGCCTCTTCTAATTTTGCAGTGAAAATGGTAGAATGACAGAAAAGGACCAGTGGATGCTAGGAATTACATTGTATTTAGATCATCAGTAAATTTAATTTGTTCATTAGTGCTCAAAATGTGACGTATTTGTCCAATGGCCAGCAAGTGGGACTAGAAGAGCTGAATCATATGAATTTTTGACATTCTTGCTATAAGCAAACCAGGAAAAAAAAAGAAAGAAAACTGCCCCCAAATGGAAGGATGGCTCACAATCGCTCCTTAGAGAACTACTTAAAGACTTGGCAGAGCAGGTTTTATTATATACCCAAAGACAACAAGAAATATTTCATGGGATATTTATAATTGTAGAATTGTTCAACATCAGAAATGGATATTTCTTTCTTATAAAAACAGATAAAGATAAAGCTCAGCAATTGTGGATGATGTTTTGGGGTGAAGTTATTTTGAAGTTTTATTTCAGAAAGTAAGTGGTAGAAAACTCTTGGTCTGGGGGACACTGGGAGGTGCTGGGGGAACTTACTTCTCTGTCAGTAGCTTTGGTAGTTAAAAGTCTTTCAAAATTTACTCCAGTATATCTTTCCAGTTTTATTATAAATTACTCTTCTTTACATAGGACATCTAGGTAGTTCAATCGATAAAATACTGGACCTGGAGTCAGGAAGATCCTAATTCAAATTTAGCCTCAGACACTGGGTGACTCTGGGCAAGTCACTTAACCTCTATTTACCTCAGTTCCTCTTTGGCAAAATGAGGACACATTTGAGAAGAAAATGGCAAGTGTCTTTGCCCAGAAAACCCCATGGACAAAATTCAGTGTCAGGAATCAGGCAGAGTTGGAAATGACTGAACAACAGCAACTCCTTCACATACTCCACTCACTCTCTAACCAAACAGGCCCCATTTGTTGTTCCTCACATAGACTATTTTATATTTATATTCCCTTATTTCTGTGTCTTTTCACAAGTTGCCTCCCATGCCTGAAATGAATTCATTCTTAATCTTTACCACTTAGAATCTCTCTCTTCCTTAAAAGCTTAGCTCAAATGCTACCTCCTATACAAGTCCCTTCCTGATCCCTTCTTTACTTTTCCTGTTTTGTCCCCACCATTATCTTGTATTTATTTTGTGAATTCAAGTTAACACTTTGAATATGATTATACACACACACACACACACACACACACACACACACGTATTTCCCTCCAGAAGAATATGAAATCTCTGAGGGCAGAAATTGTACTTAGTGCAATGCTTGACAAATTGTTTTTGTTTATTGAAACCTCAAAGAAAAATGCGAACTCAATATAAACCCCAAAAAAATTCCTAGAAGAATTTTAAAAAGAAATGAGTGGTAAATGGAAAATTGGGAAAAGAAATGAGAACTATGCAAGAAAATTAACAACTTGATAAAAGAGGTACAAATAATACTGAAGAAAATAACTTTAAAACATAATTGATTTAATGGAAGAGGCCCAAAAATTCATTGAAGAAAAGAACTTAAAAAAACAGCATAGGTAAATGGAAAAAGAGGCACAAAAGCTCACTAAAGAAAATAATTCCTTAAAAATTAGAATTGGGCAATTGGAAGCTAATGACTCCATGAGATCTCAAGAAGTAATGAAAGTCAAAAGAATAAAAAAAAAGATCAAAGAAAATGTGAAATATCCCATCAGAAAAACAAATGACCTGGAAAATAAGGAGAGGAAAAAAATTAAGAATTATCCAACTACCTGAAAGCCATAGGGAGAAAAAAAAAGTCTAGACATATTCAAGAAATTATAAAAGAAAACTGCCCCAATATCTTAGTTCCAGAGGATAAAATAGTAATGGAAAGATTCCACTCATCACCTCCTGAGAGAGCTCCTCAAATGAAAACTTGCAAGAATGTTATAAACAAATTTCAGAACGCTCAGGTCAAGGAGAAAATATTGCAAGCAGTCAGAAAGAAACCATTCAAATATCATGAAAATATAGTCAGAATCACACATGACTTAGCAGCTTCTACGTTAAAGGATTGGAGGACTTTAAAATATAATATTCCAAAGAGCAAAGGAGCTAGGATTACAGTCAAGAATAATTTAGCCAGCAAAACTGAGCATAATTCTTCAGGGGAAAAATGTATATTTCATGAAATAGAGGACTTTCAAGCATTCCTGATGAAAGAAAAGAGCTGAATAAAAAAATTGACATTCAAATAAAAGACTCAAGAGAAACATAAAAAGGTACACATGAAAGGGTGATCATAAGGGACTCAATAAAGTTAAACTGTTTATATACCTATATGGGAAGATGGAACACGTAACACCAAAGAACTTTATCAATATTATGTCAGATAGGAGTCTGCATAGACAAAATGCATGAATATAAGTCAATTATATTGGGATGATTATTTATATATATTTGAAGGAGTGAGAAAGAGGGATACACCAGGAGAAGAGAGAAGGGAGATGTAGAAAGGGGAAAATTTTCTTACCAAAAAAAAAGAGGTATGCATGGAAAAGCTTTTATAGTGGAGAAGAAAATGTTGGGCAGTTTATGAGAATTGGTTCAAAGAGAGAGGAATATATATACACACACTCAGTTGGGGATTGAAACTTATCTTGCTCAACAGGGAAACAGGAAGGGAAAAGGATTAGAGAAATAGTGGAAGAATGATAAAAAAAAAAAAAGGGTGGATTAAGGGAGGCAGTGGTCAAAAGCAAAACAAACTTTTAAGGAGGGGCAGGATGAAGAGAGAGAGAAGGATAAACAGAAGAAAATAGGATAAAGTGAAACATAGTTAATAATCATAACTGTGAATGTCAATGGGATGAGCTCACCCATAAACCAGAAGCAGGTATAGATTAGAAGTCCAAATACAATATGTAAACAATATGTTGTTTACAAGAGACAAACACACTTGAAATAGAAAGAGATACATTTAAAATAAAGGGCTAGAGCAGAATCTCTTATTGTTCATCTGAAGTAAAAAAAAAAAAGTCAGGGTAGCTATCATGCTCAGATAAAGTAAAAACAAAAATAGACCTATTTGCTAAAAGATATCCTAGACAATGGAGTAATATCTTCCCCCTCTCCCCCCCCCCGCTCCGCTGAGGCATTTGGGGTTAAATGACTTGGCCAGGATCATACAGCTAGGAAGTGTTAAGTGTCTAAGACCAGATTTGAACTCAGGTCTTCCTGATGTTAGGGCTGGTGTTCTATCCACTGAATCACCTAGCTGCCCTGACAATGGAGTAATATAAAAAAATTTTACAGTAAGTTTTTCTAATAAAGTCTTAATTTCTTAAGTATATAGAGAACTGAATCAAATTTATAAAAATCAGAACCATTTTTCCAATTGGTAAATGGTCAAATGGTCTTTTTCAGAAGAATCAAAGCTATCTATAGTTATATGAAAAAATTCTCTAAATCCCTATTGATTAGAGAAATGCAATTTAAAATAACTCTGAGATACCACCTCATACCTATCAGAAATAACAAATGATGGAGAGAATAAATGAATATAGATACATTAATAAACTATTGGTGGAATTATGAACTGATCCAACCATTCTGGAGAACAATTTGGAAATATGCCAAAAGAATCATAATGTGCATATATATATAGTTTGGCCCAGCAATTCCTAATTTTTTTAATATGGCAGGAAAGCTTTCATGTACTGTTTATTTCATAAACATGATCTTGGAAGAATTTACATGAAAATAGAAAAAATACAGTGAGTTTATGTTAGTAGATCTTTTTGTAAAACTAGCAAATCTCTCAGTCAAATTGAAGTGTTAAAATTTGCACTTTACAGAAAAAATAACATCCTAAATGCAAAACATTTTCTGACTATTCAGATCATATTTCTACTAAATTTTGCAATTAAAAACAATTTCATAATAAGAAATTAAAATTAAAAAACACAACATCTGAAGTTAAAAGGTTATAAAATACTCTTCCCAACTGTCTCATTAGTCACCATGGCAATCAATCACACTAGGTTCAGTGGAAGAGGTCAGCAGATCTAATTCTAATTCTTTCAATCATTACCAGTGTATGTCATTTCCTTCTCCAGGTCTCAATCTTCTGATTTATAAACTTAGGGAATTGAACCAGGTGGCATTTTGGATCCTTTCCAGTTCTTACTCTTTGACCTTGTGATGCTCACAAATGTTTCAAATTCAACATATCCAAAAATAACTTTATCTGCTTTCCCCCTAAACCTGCCCTCATCTCAAAAGCACAGTATTTTAGTATATAGCCAGTCTTAAAATCTTTGGGTTACCATTGTTTCTTCCCTTTCTTTCAATCTTAATATCAAATAGTTACCAACACATCTTTATTCTGCTTTCATGACATCTCTCAGATTGTTGTAGGATAGTATCACTGTCACTTCCCTATTTCATCATTTGTGTTCCTAGATTATTGTGGCAGCTTTTAAAATATCTCCCTCCCTTCATTCTCTCCTTCTTTCCTTTAACTGTCAAAATTATCTTTCTAAGATACAAGTTAGGCCTTTACTTAGAGTAACTTTAGCTCTTCACTATGTCTATTTGAAATTCCTCAGCTAGAATATAAGGCCATCCACAGCATCCTTCTTATCTTTTCAGCCTTACTTCACATTATGGCATTTCACATATACTAAGTTCCATTGGGACAGCTAAATGGCTCAATGGATAGAATACTGGACCTGAAGTCAGGAAGATCTGAGTTAAAATTCAGATTGAGACACTTACTAGCTGTGTGTTCCTGGGCAGTTCATTTCAACCTATTTATCTTGATCCACTGGAAAAAGAAATGGCAAACCAGTATCTTTGCCAAGAAAACCCCATGGACAGTACTTTAGTGTTATGGTTTATAAGATTACTAAGAGTTGAACACAACTGATTAATTGAACAACAAAATTAAACTCCATTACTTTGATGAACTTGGGCAGACTTCAGGAGATACTGGAGGAGAAAAGAGCCTGGTATGCTATTGTCCATGGGATCATGAAGAGTTAGACAGGACTGAACAACAAATTTGATCCCCAGACTTCTTACCAGGTTGTAGCATTATAATTTAGAGCTGGAAATGACCTTAAAAGTCATCAAGTTCAATCCTCTAACTTTATAGGTGAGAATGCCAAGTCTAGAGAGGTTAAGGTTGACTTGTCCAGAGTAACACAATAAATGTCTGAGGCAGAATCCAAATCCAGCTTTTCCTGACTGCATGTCCAGCATTTTATCTACCATATATCACTATATTTCCTTTACTTAGCTTGCTTTTCCCCTGCTTCTGTATACTTGATCCCAGTGATATTGAGTCTTTTATTATATTTATTTGTGAATCTCTCCCCTGTAGATGGAATTTTATGGGCTAGAGTTGAGGGTTTTTTTTTAAACCTTTTTATCTCCAATAAATCACAACCAGTTGGTGATGGAAGCAAGTCTAGAAATTCTAATCCAGGTTTTTTTTATGATTTCTCTCTCTCTTCTCTTTCTCTCTCTCTCTCTCCCTCCCTCTCCCCCTCCTCTCTTTCTCTCTCTCTGTTTTCCATGTCTTGTAAATGAAGTCAATGGCAAAAAGTTTGACTAAAATTCCTTACACAAATTTTGTGTGTTTTTAAAATAATTTTCTTTAGTATTTTAATTTAAACTAGATTTTAATAGACAATCCCTGAAACCCAACTTTGATCAAATGAGAACCAAGAATAATGAAATGGAAAAAATGAATGATCCTTTAGTAAAATACCTAAATACTCAATGGAAACTTTCATCCTGTCTAATGTAATAATAAGTGCTTAGTCAGGAAACAAAAACCTTTTTTTTTTGACTGAGTTCCTGCAGTCTAAATAAATACTTATACTTTAAATTAATGGCAGAAGACTGCCTGACTCCTCTGATATGTACCAACTCAGACAAGCTTCTCTGTTTCTATCAGACGGGAAGTGGGACTATGTTTATCCTGCTAGCAATTGATGTCAATAGCAGGTTTGTCAGTAAAAACCAAAATGTTTCAGAGAGCTAAAAAGGACATGTTCTATCTAGCTAGTCATGTCTTTATGGATTTCAATAGCAATTTGGGGGACAAATAACACAGAATCCCTTGAATGTTAGACTGTTTTAAACTTCATGGTGTTTTGTACTTGTTAGTGCATGAATCCTAAATGGAGATATTCACCTCATTCATTGTTCCAGACTGCTTCCATCCCCCCAAGCCAAACTTTGTGCATCTGGATGAGCTGACAATTATGGGGAAGGGGCAAAGAATGCTACAATTTAGTTCATGAAACATAGGGCCAACCTGCGCCACTAGTACTCCCCCTTGTCCTGTCATCAAATGGCTCAATCTTCAATTTATTGTCACTATGAACTCGATCTATCCCTATATCAGTAGGGACAAATCTGAAGTTTATCCTGACATCTCAGGCACAGATCAGATCAAACCTCAAGGATTTATAGCATCAGAGAATTCAGTAGCTGGAAAAGCCCCAAGGATTCATCTCTTCCAACCCATGTTCAAGTAAAAGTCCTGATACAACAATCCCAAAAATGGTCACCTGATCTTGAATCTGTAATGGAATTCAGGAGCCAACTAGTCCCACTCATACCTGAAAAAGAATCTTCTCTACAAAGTCATTGACAAGTGTTCATCTTACTCTGCTTGGAGATTACCAATGAGGGGGACCCCACCAACTCTTGGGGGAGCCAGTCTCCATTTTGGACAACTCAAATTGAGTTTAAAAGTACTCATCTACAACTTGCTCATTGCTTATGAGTATTGGAGAGTTATTTAGGTGATGGTGTCCAGGAGGAAACTGGCGATGTGGATGGTAAATATAGAACTATTGAACCCATCAGAATAGATGACATTATTAAGGAGAGAGTGAAAAGAGTCTTGTTAGATGTCATCATGTAGGGGTCAGGAGATGGATGATGAACTGGCAAAAGAGATTGAGAAATAAAAGTTAAGGAGGTTAGAGAACCAGGAGAAAGATATATTGCCAAGACCAAGGGAGGAAAGAGCAACCATCTAGGATTAAGGAGTTATTAACAATGCCAAAAATTACAGAAAGATGAAGAAAAATCAGGATTGGAAAAAGCCATTGTATTTAGTAATTAATCATTGGTAACCTTGGAGAAGGAAGTTTTAGTAGAATTATGGAATCAAAAACCAGATTGCAAATGATTGAAGAGTAAGAGGATGGTGAGGCAGTAGAGGCAGTGAATGTAGATATTATTTCTAGGATTTTAAGCAAAGAAAAGGAAGAGAAATATAGGATGATAGCTTGAGGAAATAGTAGGTATATTGGATGTGATCACTCCCACACTACAGAACATTATACTTTTCATTGTGGTGTATAAAAACCTATTCACTCTCAGAGTTTTCTCCCTTGTTTCAAACTTCTCAAACTGGCAGATCTAGTTTCCTAGAGAAGGATTATTCTGCATTGTTATATTCAATCTCTTTTAGGATCCTAAGGATAACCTTGCTGAGGGTGAACAACCTTCCTGGATTCACTATTTTAGCTCTTGAGTCATCACTGGAACTCTTATATTTAGACAAAATAGTCAGTCACAGTGATGACACATTTATATCTTAAACATAACCATTTTCTCAGCAATAAGATAAAAGAAATATTAGTAATATTTTCCAAAAGAAAATGCAATAATTATACATATATCAAAATCCACACAAAAGCCTAGGTCACACTCTCACTAATGCACTTAGTATCTTTGGGGGCAGAGTGAGCACAGACTCGGAAATCTAATAGGGAGTATTATCCCATGTGCTTAGGTTATTCACAATTTTGGACTGGTGGCCTTGATGTCATTAGTCCATTTACCCATTTCTCTGCTAATGTTCCTCACTACTCTCAAGCTGGATAAATCCTTCCCCTTCCCCTTCTATTCTCAAGTCAAGTTATAAACTTTTTCAATTTATAACCCCTTTCAAAAGGGCACCCAAAAAGTGTTACCTCTTAATTTGGATAGCAGTTCTTTTTAAATCAGAGAATTACAAAGCTTGCAATCTCAGGACTAAATAGAAAAGGTCCACTTACCAGGAACCTGGGTTATCTAATCAGATTGTTGCAAACAAAACTCACAAGAAAGTAGCTCAGATGGACACTCTGACCAAGTCAAGGAAACCTAGGTAGCTCTCGGCCCACTGGAATTCTTCAACAACTAATTACATGTTAGGACCTCTTCCTTTACCACAAAACAGTCACTTCTGAGAAGCTTCATCTCCCTTAAACTCTAGGTGGTGCCGAAAGGCAAGGACCACAACTCCTATCTTTAACAGCCAACCAGGAACTATTAGTAGAAGGATTCTTGTCTTTTGATTGCAATCCTTTTGCAGTCCAGCCTATTGGCAGGATGGATGAAGTGGGAGGAGAAGATAAGGTAACAGGATAAGGTAAAAAGAGGGGTTGAGAATAAAAATAGTAAGTAAAAATAAGATGGAGAAATATTCACAAAGAGTAATCACAACTTTGAATGTGAATGGGATGTTTATGCAACTCTTTTTGTGGTGGCAAAGAACTGGAAATTGCAGAGATCCTCATCAACTGGGGAATGGCTAAACAAGCGTGGTATATGGTTGTGATGGAATTCTATTGTGCTATAAAAATGATTAACTCAATGACCTTAAAAAGTCATGCAAAAACTTGGATGAAATGGTGAAGAGAAAAGCGAGCAGAACCAAGAAAACATTATATAAAGTAACAGGAATATTGTTTTAAGAATGAATTTGAGTGACTAAGTCTGTTGAGTAAGACTTGTATGTTGAGTAACTAAGACTGTTATAAAAATACAAATTAAAAATAAAGGACATATAAAGAAAGATGCTATTTGTATCCAGAGAAAGAACTAATAAATAGATGTATAGAATAATTTTACACACAGATACACATATATGTGTATGCATATATTATATATATATATATACATATACATGCACAAACACATATATTTGTGTCCACTATAGTAGTCATCTCTAGGGCAAGAGGGAGAGGGGGAAAGAAAAAAAAGGGAAAAAATTAAATAATAATTTTGTTGTATATTTGGAAGGAACAGTCAATTACAGAAATGCACTTTCATGTACAATCATCTTTTTTATTGGACTTTTAAGGAAATGCTGTTTTGTTCTATGAATTGAAAAATAAAATAAATTTTTAAAAGCTTTGATAAAGATGGTTTTAGATACTCCACTCTCCTTACCACCACCATACCCCTAACCTTCCCTACTTTTTTCTCCAATTTCTACCACATAACCTAGCCTCTTTTTTTTTTTTTTTTTTTGTCTCCTCAATGACAAATCAGGGCTTCCTAATATCCAGCAACTCCCTCTTTCACTTTGGTGAGTTACAAGTTACCACATTCTTCTATAAAAGCAGCAGTTCTTATTTAATTATCCCTTAGTCTCCAAATAGTTACATGATTTCTCATTTTTGAGTTTTATTCTTTTAAATGCTAAAATAGCTAAATTCAAATGAGTGCCACAGCTTTCAGTTCTCAATATGATCCAACTTTATTTTGTATGTCTTTGAAGCTGTTTCTTTATACTCACATTTGTCAAGTTTTTAATATATAAAAATTCTTTGACCCTTTAAATCTTCAAACTGTTTATGTATGAAGTATCATTTTAACTCCTTTACAAACTTAATTGTGTTTGTATCCATTTTATGGTTCATTTTCTGTCCCAAACTACTCAAATGTCATGAAAACTATTTCTTTAAACATTTTATCATTCTTTATTAAATCAAATTTCTTTTACTATCATTTTTAGTCCCTTAATCATCTACTGATGACAGTGGCAATAATTTATATCCTTTATCAGTTGAAATAATTTCTTTTTACAAAAATTTTTTTCCTGCTCTTTTAGCACTAATCTGCTCCATGTGAAAGTGACCTTAATATATGTGTTTGTGCATGTATGTATATACATATAAATATATGCATATATATATCAACAGACTTAGTTACTCAAATTCATTCTTAAAACATGTATGTATATACATATAAATATATGCATATATATATCAACAGACTTAGTTACTCAAATTCATTCTTAAAACAATATTGCTATTACTTTATATAATGTTTTCTTGGTTCTGCTCACTTTTCTCTTGCATGTTTTTGCATGACTTTAAGGTCATTGAGTTAATCATTTTTAAAGTGTTTTAAGTATGGGATGTCTTGATCATATTTACTGAGAATGAGGAAAGAGCAAAATCATAGAGAGAAACTAAATATTAGGAAAAAGGAATAATCAGTGGGGGGTTATTCCTGACTGAGGTGTGAGAGGATGGATTCAAAGAAGCTAGTCAAACTAGTCAAGAGTTTGGCAAGGAGGAGGGTCACCTCTGAGTTTGGAGCAAAGAGGGAAGAATGAATGGAAACACAGAAAGGTTTTTAGATGTGGAGTTTAGACTCTGGGAAGGTTCATGGTAACCTCATTTTTCATTAAAGAACAAGGTCATTTGTTTTTTGCGGGGTACCTAGATGATATTGTTACCTTGAAAAAAGTATGAAGGCTTGGAATAACTACTGTAGACAGAATGATCAATAATTATAAGAGGTAATAAAAGAATTGTTATGTAGCAATGAGGGCCCACATGATTGTATAAAGATACTTATTGGCATAATTTTCTGACTTCCATTAGCGGCACAGAATTAGGAGCAAAGAAAGCAGAGGATGGCAAACATCCAGGCTTGAGGATTGACAGGGCATTAATATTTGAAGGATAATAACACAATGGGTCTTGAGGAGGGATGATGCCTTATTGAAATGGTGAACAATAGTGTCAAGATTATAAAGGACTTAATGAATGCTTTCCTACATGCTATAATATCACATTGTTGTCTTTTATTGAGTTTGCAAGTCTAGATCTTTTCCTAGGCTTAGAAACCCTAAATCTTTTTCTAATCAATTAATTACTGTACAGTTTCTTCTCTGTGATTTTGTTCTTGTGAAATCTATTTTTTGAGCTTGAAAGCAATGTTTTACATTTATCCCTATAAGTTTTTGCTTATTAAATTCAGTCCAACATTCTAATCTATCAGTATGTTTTCAGGTCCTGATTCTGTTATCCAACATATTAGCTATTTCTTCTAGCTTTGTTTTATCTGCAAATTTGATAAACATTGGAAGTAAAAAGCTAAATATCACAGCATTAAGTACTCATTTACCAGGCCGGTCTCATAGGCCTAACATCAAATCATTAATGATCACTCTTCAGGTCCAAATTTTCAACCAATGCTGAATCCTCCTGTTCAGCTGATATCTTTTCATCTTGATCACAAGAACAGCATGAAAGATTGATATTCCTTGTTAAAATCTATATTAAATAGTTTCTACAGCATTCTCCCAAACTTTTTTCTTAAATATCTAATAATCATATCAAAATAGGACCTCTACTTGAGTAAATGTTGAAGATTTTTTGTAGTCCATGTACTTTCATTAATCATCTTTTTAATGAGATGTACTAGGATTCTGACAGGAATCATTGCTTTCTAGAATAGTTGGACATAGTTCCATCAACAGCACATTAATATACTCCTTTGTCCATAGGCTATTTAATATTTGATATTTTCTTTTTTGGGGAGTCATCCATGCTAATCTGATTAATGTGAGATGGTACTTCAGAGTAGATTTAACTTGAATTTCTCTAATTATTAGTTATTTGGAATATTTTTGTGTAGTTATTGATAGGTTAGATTTCTTTGTCCAAAAATTATCTATTCATATGATCATTTAGCCATCAGTGAGTGACTCTTAATGTTATAAATTGACTCAAATCCATACAAATCTTAGAAGTGAAATTTTAATTAGAGAAACTTGTTGCAAAGATTCCCTGCCATTTACCTATTTCTCTTCTAATTTAGCTAATCTTGCTTGTACAAAGCCTTTTTAATTTTAAATAATCAAAATTGTCTATTCTCCCCTCTGTGATCCTATCTATCACTTGTTTGTTACCAAGTCATCACCTATCTATAGATTTGACGGGTTATTTCTTCCATGCGCTTCTAATATATTGATTATATTTTTATGGCTGAATCTTGTATCTATTTGGAGCTTGAGTTGGCAGATGATGTGAGATGTTGGCCTATACTTAGTTTCTGCTTTCCAGTTTTCATAATGCTTTTTTGTCAAATAGTGAATTATTGTTCCAATCCCTGGAATTTTTGGATTTATCAAAAACTAGCTACTGCACTTGTTTGCTTCTGTCTTTTACCTCATCTGTTTCACCGAGCAATCTTTTTATTTCTTACCTAGCACCAAATTGCTTTGGCAATTATGATTTTGTGTACAATTTGAGCCTTGGTATTCTAGGTCTCTGTAGGTGGTCTGCTCAAGTGGTTTAGCCACAAAATAGGAGAGATGGATATAAAATATAGCTATCAAGAATGTACATATCAAACAAGGTTTTTGAAGATGGTAAAGACATGGGTGTGTATTTTTAGGTATCAGGGGGAGTGAGAGTTATCAAGGGGGTGATCTGTTGGAGAAGATGGGATAGATTGCAATCACTTATGCACATAAGAAGGGATTGTCTTACCAAGAAGAAGAGTTATGTCTTCATGTGAGTTAAGAGTGAAGGAGGAGAAAGGGGAAACATATGAATGATGTGAGTTGAAGAGGTGAGAATAAAAGGAGAGGATGATCAGTCATCCCAGTTATTTCTTTTTATATTTCCCACTCATTTCCTCTAGAACTGAGATGAATGGGGTGTTCAAGGAATACTAGTTCCTCTGATGTGAGGGCTGTTCATCTACCTTTTCTATTCACCTGTCACCCAACACTCACCTGTGCTTCCAAGAAGCTGTAGCATGTGCAGTGGCCATACTACAGTAAAACCATCTCAACAGACATGCTAAACAAGATTGAAGGTAATCAATAGTGGCTGGTCCTCTAGACCATATCTACCTGAAACATGTGAAGACTTCCCTTGTCAGAATGGGAGGATGAAGACAATTTGTTATAATGGCCATGAAAGTGGCTGAAGCAGACATTAAAGAATGCTTGGGGGCTAGCAGCCCTGGTGCAGTGGATACAGCACCAGCCCTGAATTCGGGAGGACCTGAGTTCCAATTTACCACAGACACTTAACAGCTGTGTGTCTGTGACCCTGGCTGTGTGACCCTGGGCAAGTCTCTTAACCCCAATTTGCCTCAGCAAAAAAAAAAAATTATTGGTCAGACATTGAAGAAGCCAAGGTAACTCAGTGCATCCTGGGTCATTAACAGTAATGTTAACTTTGGTCTTGCTGCTAGACTTGGTGATTCTGGAAGGGAGAGTGACAGTGATGATTTTGTACAATTTTGCCTCACTTAAATCCAATTCATGTGCAAGTCAAGATATCATCCTGTAATGTCATTACCTTCATTGAAAATAAAGGACAAACAACATTAGAATTGCTAACATAATGAAGATAGAGAAAATGTGCTAAAGTTAATGATATAGTCATAGAATTACTTAATCCAGGAATGAGGAGGAACATCAAAAATCATCTAATACAATCTCTTCTCAAGAATCCTCTCCAGAAAATATCCAACAAGTGGCCATTCAGCTTTTTCTCAAAGAGGTCAAGGGAACTTCTTCCCCCAACTTATTCTACATTTTAACATTACTGACACTATTCTTGAAGGATTGGACCACTTATTTGTAATTATATCTGCCCTTGCTTCCATCTTTCATCTTCCTTCTTAATATTCTGGATTTGATTCTCATCATCAAAAAGGTTGTGGAATGGAATGAAGAGACTCTTAGAGGAAGTGATCATTCTATCTATAATGCAAAAGCATAACCAAACCATAATATGATGTGCCAAGAACTTTAGATTTGGGGACAACAAATTTCATCAAAGAATGCACAGATAGTAATCCTGTAGCCTATTCTTTAGGGAGTGTCAGCCCAGGAAGAATGGGAAGTCCTCAAAATTGGGATTCTGAAAATACAAGAGAAATAATTCTGATGAGGAAAAAAGGGAAGATAGAGAAAGACTCACCCAGATATTTTAGGAATTCATCATCAATTTAAATATTAAGAAAGTATACAGAAGATGTGTTATATTTCAAGGGGAGTATTTTAAAAAGGCTGACTTAGGAGTATAGTTGAATGCATTTTGAACTTAGCCTCCCTCTCCCTACATATTTCTTGTTGTTGACTTGTTTTAGTCCTTACCAACTCTTTGTGACCTCATTTGGTTTTTTTTGTTTGTTTGTTTGTTTTGTTTTGGCAAAGATACGGGGGTGATTTGCCATTTCCTTCTCCAACTCATTTTAGAGAGGAGGAAACTGAGACCAAATTAAATGACTTACCCAGCATCACACAGTAAGTGCCTGAAACCAGATTTGAACTCTAGGTTGAAGTTGTCTTCTTGATTCTAGGCCCAGCTCTACTCATTGTACCATTTAGCTGTCCAACCTACTTCTCTCTACCCTTTGTGTTCTGATTAAGGTCTGATTAAGACCAATCTGGGAGTATAGGCTTGGAATAAAAAGGAAATGAAACATTTTAAGACCATGCAGCATTTTATGAAAGAAAATTTACTTAACAGTGGAATGGAAAGGATATTATATTCAGCAAAGAGACAGCATTGACTCAGCTGGGCACAACTCCCTCATCTCTGATTTGACACAGTGGTATTCTCAGAAGTGCGCTTTTAGTCACATGAATTGAATTGGTTAAATCTGAGGAACCTTGACTTTTTGGATGCTGAGCTTTTTAAAAGACTTTAGGTGCCTGGGAGTTTGAGTCTTAGTATGCTGGATTAATTAAATCTTAACGTGGATTTCTTTCACTTCTTTGGGGAAAAATACTAATCTATATGACAGAGACTTTGGAAGTTTTAGTATATGTTACTCTTGCCATGCCAGGGAAATACACTTTTTTAGAATTTAGAACTATATCGCTTACATGTGTTCTGCTCAATTTCCACCAGCCAAGTCATTTCTAGTTATTGATATTGATTACAGAGAGGGCTTTACTCCTTTGGAGATGCTTATGATTCTCAAAATCTGGGTCATTCCATTAACTATGGATAATCTGCCCTTCTAGGCTTCTCACCATACACAAGACATTTTTTTTATGGAAAGATCTAAGGTGGTGTTGAAGGAAAGCTTTGTTCAGACTCTACTAAAATGATAGATATCGCATCTATTAGAGTGAGAAGGTTGGTCATTCACTTTAGATGGAATAATTTCCTACTTTTGACCACTTAGAGACAGAGCACTCAGACATGCACAGAAAACCATGATCTATAACAA
>JAJPUD010001559.1:0-85452 GCA_023553655.1 Myrmecobius fasciatus | reverse complement strand
TCTGATGACCTACTCCTCTCACCACTTAGAAGACTGGGGTGCAGAGAACTAGTATGGCATATAACACATTTTATCCCAGTGTATTGATACTATTGATTTTGGGAAGTTTATCCAAATGGCCCCTTCATTTAGCAAAGCATAAAATCTTTTGGCTTAGCTTTGTGATAGATGTATCCAGTTGCAGAATTTCTCAGATGGCGAGAAGCAGTGCTATTGGTAACTCCAGTAAGATGCTGGTAGTTGGAGAGACTTTAAAGTTGATTAGCAAAGTTCTCTAGACCAAGGGGTTTTTTGTTTTAAAACAGAAGAGATTTAGATACTAGTGTGCTGGTCCTGGCAGTAACTGTTAGCTCATCCAGACTGTTATGTGCAGTTCTTGCTAGAAAGTAGCAGTTGCTCTTGCCTGGAAAACTTTGAATCATTAACATTTGTGGAATTGATCGTTCTACTACATATTACTCTCTTTTGGCTATTAAGGTAAGCTCATGCTAGTGTGCTTGGCATTCAAAGCCTTCAGTAATGTGGTCCTACTCTACTTTTAATGCATGATGATGTGGTCAATGTGATCTATGCACTAGCACAAATAGAAAGCTCTGTGTTTCTTGAACATATCTTATACTTTCTCATCTCTATTTCTGTGCTCACACAGTTCCCTATGCCTAGAAGATCTTAACCAACTCTTTGTCTATTAAATTTCTATATATTCTGTATAGTTCCTGTCTGATGCTACATCCTCCATGAAGCTTTTCTTGCTTCATCTCTTCCTAGAGCCATAATAACTCCCCCCTATTTTTGTTTTCAAAATACACTTAACTGTACGCATTTCAAATTAACTACCCAATCAGGTATTTATTAGGTACCTGTCATAGGGCATGTTAGGTACTATGCTAGTTTCTGAAAATACAAGTACAAAGAATGAAACAATTTCTCCTCACAAAGAGCTTGTATTTTAATAGGGGAGCCACAAAATACATTATACAGTAATAGTATAAAGTGAATAAATATAAATATATGCAAAGTTGTTAAATACAGGGGATCTTGTATTTAACAGTTCAACTGCTAGTGCCCTCAACTAGCAGTTGAGGAGCTCATAAGAGACTGCTTAAAGGTAGAGAATAACTCTATAAGGTGGAGATAAGGAGGGAATGCATTTTTGTCACATGGAATGATGAGCACAAAATAACAGACATGGGGCACAGAATGCACTTGTGATATAGTATTGTGCATTATGTTATAGTTATTTGTGTCTCTGTCTTGTGCCTTACACATCCTCTCTCCAACCTATTCCCAAGGCTATAAGCTTCACAAGGAGAGATATTGTTTTGCTTAATTTTTCATATCCTCCAATGCCTAGTACTGTGCTTAGTAGGTACTTAATAATATTTACTCAATATTTTATTATTGAATATATGGTCCTAGACTAGTTACCTGGCAGATAATCAATTCCATGAGGAGATAAAACAAAGCCTAGGAAAACTCAGCTTAGTCAAGGCAGAGAGGATGTGGGTCTATGGCAAGCAACAGAGCAGATGGTGCTACTATAGATGATAAATGTATCTTGGTTTTTGTCTTGGAACTTCATGATATGGAGCCTTTTTTGACTCCTCAGCTGCTCTTGGATTCCCAAGTGGAAACCATTTCCAGGATCTTCTTTTTCTTTCTGGATACACAGAGTGCCAGCCTCAGTAGGGTTGTTAATGGAATCACCTTCACAAGAGATAGCTACAACCAAATCCTGGGGTGGCTGCTCTCTCAAGGAATGCAAAATCATAGTACGTTAAGGTTGAAAGTGACTGATGTTAGAGCAGAGAGAAATGCATGAGAACATCTAATCTCACATTTTTATTTTATGAATGAGGAAACTAAGACTTAGAAAAAGTTGTTCAAGGCTGCACAGCTAACCGAACCAGCATTAGAGTCCAGTACTTTTTTGGAATTTTATTGCAGTATTCTTTTCCCTACACCATGTTATGTTTCTTGACACTCTTTAAATTACAATGAGTCCTGCCTTCATCACACTGAGAAGATATATTTGCTTTCAAGATTGATTCAAATTATTAATAATATTGTAGATAATAGTGTTCTTTGTTGTTGGTTCTTTTTTATATCTCTGAGTTACATATAGTTTACTACTAGCAACTTTTACTTATTCACAGATTTAGGTGAGTAATTGCAATTAAAAGTTCTTCAGACAAGAAATGGATAATGTGTGAAATACCCTCTAAGATACATTTCCTTCCTAAAAGGAAATTATGGGAGGCTATTGATCTTTAGGGCTTGGTACAAGTTATATCTTGGTGCTGTGACCTTTCCTGAAAATTAAATGTATTATTATTTTGATTAGATAAATGCATATTGACCTGTACTGTTGTCTTTTAAGAGTTTTCCCCTTCCCAACCTAATTCTGCATATCTTTAATCACTTTGATGTAAGCTGAGGGATGGATGAAACGAAGATACTTTGCCAACTCAACCATTTTTTCTTTTCTTTTTTTCTTTCAGAGGGCATGTAATGTCAATTGTTCAATGACTCTTTTCAAAATAGCCTGGAAGTGGGAGCTGAACAGGTCCTAGAGATAAAGGAGTAAAATGGAAGAAAAGATAACAGTTACTTTTGCCAAATAACAGTCTAAAGTTCAAGCTCAAAGATTTAAGTAAGATAACTACAAACTTTTGAATTTTCCTTTTGCCTGCCAAAATTTGATGTCATGTCATCTATTTGTTTTGATGGGATAATCAGTTTATATGAGGCACTTAATACTTTAGAACACCTTGATCCAGACTCTTCCAGTGATAGGCAAACTTGGTTGGAACAGTTGTGACTGGAGCAAAGGGGAGAGAGGGAGAGAGAGAGAGACAAAAAGAGAGAGAGACAGAGACAGAGATAGAGAGAGACAGAAACAGAGACAGAAAGACAGAGACAGAGACAAAAAGACAGAGACAGAAAGACAGAGACAGAGAGAATTAAAGAGAGAGATATAAAGACAAGTCATATAGAAAGACAATATAACTATAAAGAGTACATATATGCACTCATATAATACATATTAATGATACTCACATATCTTCAGTATTTATAAGAGCACATGTCCTGACCCAAGAAAAGTTTTATCTCTTGCATTTTATTTCCTTTAACTTTTAGCCAAGTTTAATGTTATCTGCTCAAAACTGACATTGAAAAAAATTATAATGATTTGTAAAGGCCCACAATGAATTCATTGATAGGAGAACAAGTTAATTCAGATGTGTGCTTTACATTCTCTAAAACAAAACAAAATAATATCATGACCTGTGGGAAAAGTCAGGATTACATTAAGAAGAAATTCTTTGTCTCTTTTTAGAAATTAAGGGAAGAGTTACTGGAACTCTATAGGTGCATTTATTCCTAGTGAGTAGGACTGGGTCTGAAATCAGAACTCCTGGGATTTGTTTTAACCTATGTCAATCAATCCATGTCTCTGAGATGCCCTGTATTTGTCTCTCAGAAATCACAAGAAAAATAGAGATAAGCAGATGGCTTCCACAATAGAGTAACATTTTGTCCTGTGGCATTGTTGCCATGGTATGTCCTCAAAACCATAGAAACAACATAACCCTAGCTCTTTTTCCATCCTGCTCTCACATTTCTAGCTTGAACGGAGATGACTGCTGGAGGGATTGCTGAACCAGAGCCAGTGAGATCTGACACTTTTGTGTATGCCATTGGAAGGAAGGTTTGGAGCTGTCTCAGATGCATGGTGGAGTGAAATGAGTACTGCATTAGGAGTCATAAGACCTGGCTTCAAATCCTGGCTCTTCCCCCTTGTGTAATCTTTAGCAAGTTATTTATCAATCTGGGCTTCAGTTTCCTCATCAGTGAAATGAGGTGGTTTGGCTCAGGAGTCAGAGAAACTGGTTTCAGATCCCACCTTTGACTCTTCTTGTGTGACCTTAGGCAAATCATTTAATTTCTCAGAGCCTCTAGTTTATCTATAAAATGGGGGGGGGGGAGAGGGAAGGAAGAAATTGCCTGTGTGGTCCTACCCAACTCTAGATCTGAGTTTAAGTAGGTCAATATCAGCTTTTTAAAAAAATTTAATTTCTGCTCCTCTTGGGTAAGTACACCGAATTTGTCTCAGATTGGGACATTAGATTACCCATGTGAGCTAATGAAAACTAAAAGCCACTATTTCCTATGGTAGGATTGACCTAGATCATGGATATTGTGAAGATGGCTGAAGTAGGTGCTGTAGATCACGTGAAGACTTCTGGCAGGAATGTACAGATGAGAACAATTTGTCCCAGGGTCCATGAAGGCAGCTGAAGCAGCTGCTGTGAAGTGCTTAGGGTTTGGTCAGACATCAAAGGCCCCAACGTTATCCACTGCTTTCTGGTTCATTGCCGGTCATCTTGACTTTTATTCTGGCTACTGGACTTTGATGATTCTAGAAGAGAGAGTGAGGCTTACGACTGTGCAGCTCTGTCTCACTTAAATTCATTGGTTCTCCTTGAAAATGAAGGATGAACAATAATTCTTTCCATTCTATGGCTGAATAAACTTTGGTAAGTATTGAAAGACCTATGAGTGCCTCATTTGGATCCACCTTGAAACTGCACTATCAAGATACGTCCAGTGTTTTAGACACTGTTCTGACAGTGTTTTAGAGGTATATATTGGACTAGATTATATCTGAAGCCTGTACTATTTCTGGTTGCTTCAATTTCCTTCAATTTTGGGGGAGGATGCTTTTTAGTCTGAAGCTTGGTATATGGATCTACTTTTTGACTATTGTTTTTGATAGTATTTTCCTTTTACCTTCATTGGAGGCCTGTGCAGTCTTAGAATCCCAAAGGTCAAGTAGAACCAAAGATAGATGCCTGCCCTCATGAATCTCTTTGGGTTTTGTTTGTTTTGTTTTGTTTTGTTTTTGTCATTGCTATTGTTCTTCATTCTTCCATTCTCAAAGAGAACCAATCATCGAGCAACCAGAGTTGGTAAAGATTTCAGAGATAATGTAGTCCAATGTAAACCTAAGGAGGAAGTCCCTCTGACTTTTTGGTAGTCATCCATCCTCCCTCTGAAGACTTCCAGTGATAAGGATGTAGATAATGATAACCATAACAATAATAATTATAATACTGGCAAGAAAGTATGACATAGTGCTAAAAAGTCAACTTTGCACACAGGAAGACCTGAGTTCAAGTCTCACCTCTGACATATTTATTATGTTAAGAGTGGAACTAATTCAGTTCAGTATCTTGGTAATGCAGGTTCAAATGTGGATCTGAGTGAGGCACTCAGAGGTTTTTCAACAGTTATCAAAAGAAGTTTGCTCAATCTTAGCACAGAAAAAAATATTTTGTTGTTAATCCTTCATTTTCAAAGGGGACCAATGACTTTTGTGGGGGATTTCTTGACTATATCTTGGCTAGATTTAAAGGGGCAGAGTTGCACAGTCATCAGCCTTACTCTGCCTTCCAGAATCACCGAAGTCCAGTGGTAGGACAAAAGTCCAGATGACTGGTGATGGTCCAGAATTCAGTGGGTGACCTTGGTGTTTTTGAGTCTGACCAAGCTCTAAAAACTCCACAGCAATTGCTTCAGCTGCCTTCGTGACTGTTGGGACAAATTCTACCCATTTTGTCAGGGGCAGTCTCTATATGCTTGGGGTAGACAACCCCCTAACTTGCTGTTGGGTTTGATGCTTATTGTTTACTCTCAACCTAGTTAGTATGTCTGTAGAGACAATTGAGGGGGGGTATAGTTGCTGTCCATACTACAGCTTCTTGGAGCCACAAGTGAAAGTTGGGTGATAGGTGGACACCAAATCCTGAAAAGAGCTCAGCAAGTGCTCACACAAGAGATGCTAGTGCTCCCTGAGCACCCCATATACCCTATAGAAAAGATACTCAATGAGGATGTTCTTACACTTAGCTTGAGTAGACGTGACTTCCCCTCATTTCTATTTGGAAATCTACCTGTACATGGTTGTGGTGATGGGATTGGCCTTGGAATGCAGCCTGGTTTAAAGGTCACTGATTCCACATAGAAGGGAATTTTTATGTTCTGAAGTGACCAGGAAGTCAGGAAGTTGTTGCCACTATTAGCACCATTGGTTTCAATGTTGAGATTATATTTGCAAAATCCTCAGCATTCCTCTGTGTCACAAACAAAACTCTACAAGAAGAGATAGTAAAAAAAAAAAAATCCCCATTTAAAAATAACTATAGGCAGTATAAAATATAACAGCTAAAACAAACCCAGGAACTATATAAACAAAATTATTTTTAAAAATTTTTATACAAATAAAGTCAGATTTAAATAGTTGGAGAAGTTTAATTGTTCATGAGTAGGTAAGGCCTTAAAATTTTTTTACTGAATTAGAAAAAAACAATAAAAATAATTTTGTTTTTTTATATTTAATACATTTTTATTTACATGTCATTTAGCTCAGAACATCTCCCCTTCCCTTCTTTTCTTTAGTGAATCTTGCTAACAAAATTCATTTTGAAAAAAAAATATCAAAGGAAATAATAAAAAAAAGTAAAGGAAGAAGGTTTAGCAATATGGGATCTAAAACATTATTATTAGGCAGGAATTATCAAAACTATCTGGTACTGTCAAAGAAATAAAAAGGTAGATCTAGGGGATAGAGTAGACATACAATTTACAGCAGTCAATAAACATTAATCTTGTATTTGGCAAATGTAAAGCCTTAAGATTTGGGGATAAGAATTCATTGATAAAATTTTGGGAAAACTGGAAAGCAGTATGGCAGAAATTGAACATAGGTCAACATCTTACATTAAGATAAGGTCAAAATGGACATGTGACCTAGATATAAAGAGAGAATTTACAAGAAAATTAAAAGAATACAAAACATATTACTTATCAGACATGAATTGATAAACAATTTATGAAAAAACAAGAGATAAAGAATAAGTTAGGTGTAATATGGGTCATTTTGATTATGTTACACTAAAAAGTTTTTGTACAAATAAAACAAATATAGCCAAGATCAGAAGGAAAGGAGAAAAATTGGGGCAAAATTTACAGACAGTGCACATAAAGGTATCTTTTTAAAATATATATAAAGAACTTTGTCAAATTTATAAAAATTTGTGTCATCACCCAACTGATAAATGATCAAAGGATGTGAACAGGTAATTTTCTGAAGAAGAAAACAATAATCCATAGTAATATGGAAAAATGATGTAAATCATTTTTGATTAGAAAAATACAAATTAAAACAATTTTGAAATATTTTATATATATCAGATTGGATAAAATGATATAAGGGAAAAATGACAAACTTTTGGTAGAAAAATTGGGACACTAATTTATTGCTAGTGGAATTGTGAACTGATTTAACAACTTTAGAGAATAATCTGGAATTATTCCCAAAGAGTTATTAAACTATCTATATCCTTTGACCCCCAAATCCCCTACTTAGTCTATATCTGGAAAGAATTAGGGAAAAACAAAAGAACCTCTATGTTCTAAAATGTTTATAAGCAGCTCTCTTTGTAGTGGCAAAAGTGGAAATTTCAGGAATCTGAACAAGAGGTAGTATGTAATTGTGATGAAATACTACTGTGCTATAAAAAATGATGAGCTCAAGGACTTTTAGAAAAAATATGAAAAAAAAAACGAATGAAATAATCAAGAGTGAAATAGGCAGAACCAAGAGAACACTGTATACAATAATAGCAGTATTGTTTTAAGAATGACTTTGAGCAATTAAGTTACTTTGACTATGATTAGAATCCAAATTAACTATAAAGACCATATGAAGCAAGATACTATCTGCATCCAGAGAAAGAACTGATAAACAGAACTATGTATAGAATAATTTTACATAGATACCATTATGCTTAATGATTACTTCTAGAATGGGGAAGGGGAAGAAAAACAATGTTTACATAACTTTGTTGTATATTTGAGAGGAATAGCAAGTGGAATATAGTAGATTTATAGTTTCATTTGCAATCTTCTTGATTGTACTATTTAATGGAAATGCTCATTTTATTCCATAAATTAAAAATAAAATAAACCAAAACAAAACAACAAAAAAATTACAAATAGAAGGTAGTAAGAAAGGAGATTTCTTGGAAGGTAAAATTCAAATTCAAATAAACAATTCAAAACAGAAAAAAAAACTTTAAATTTAAAGTTTAGGATTTTGGACGATAAATATATCATAAAGAAGATGTAATTTTTTGAACATAGATTCAATCATTTATATAATAGGCAGCTGTGATTGAAACTGAATGGGAGTTTCCAAGTCAGATTATTTGCAATATTGGAAGATAGAAGAAATCTATTCCAGTGTTTTCAAATATGTAGAGTACAGAACAAGCCATAACTCCCCACAGAGATAGAAAATCCACTTGAAGAACTGAAATAGTAAATATTCAGAACCTCAGCAATTAGAGGTCTTCTTAACTCTAAAATCAGCAGTCTCTTCACTATACCACCTTGCTGCCAGTGTTGCTATTTCCCTGAGAGACTTTTTATAAGGCATTTGGTTTTTCAAAGCCTCAGTTACCTTATATGTCAAATGAGGGGTAATCCCCAAACTCTTTTCATTACCCATTTTCTGCCAATCTAAAAATCTCTTAAAAATTAAAATAGTTTAGCATACCTACTTAGTGAACTTTATTTTACAAAAGAATAAATTGTTGAGAGATTCATTGACTTGTCAACTAAGATTCATATGGCTGTCATAAAGTTATCATACTTGATAATGTAATGGGATGGTTAGTGGACATTTCAAAGAGCAGGTGTTATTTCTGCTGGCCTTACTGAAAGTTTCATCCAGACATCACTTCTGAAAGAATCAAAAGAGAAACACTATATCAATGACATGGTAGCATAGTATAATGGCTAAAGAATTGGCCTTAGAACTAGGAAGACCTGAGCTTAAACTTCACTTCTGGCATGTACTAGTTGTATTAGGGGCAGACCTCACTTAGACTGTTGCCCTGTTCATTCAGGTTCATTATTGGAATTTCTGGAATATACTGACTAACCAAAATACTTGTAATGATTGTTTGTTTAAGAGATATCTTACCTTCATTAGACCAACTGAATGTCTATCCTATATTATATGTTCTTTTCCTGCTTTCTTGTTCTGGACTTAATCTATTAATTAAAATGGAATTTTTAATTAATCAAATAAAAAAGACACTTACTAGCTATGTGACCCTGGCTAAGTCACTTAACCCTGAATACCTCCACACACATATGAAATGCATTCTTTTTTATATATATAAAGCTTTTTATTTCCAAACCAATGAGTGACCTTTCAACATTGACCTTTGCAAAAACTTTTTTTTTCCCAAACTTTTCCCCTCCTTCCCCCCACCCCCCACCCCTAGATGACAGGTAATCTAATACATTCTAAATAGGATAAAATATATGACAAATATAATACATGTATACATATCTATACAGTTATCTTGCTGCACAAGAAGAAATGCATTCTTTTTGGAACTAAAATTTAGTTTGGAGGAAAAAAAGAAATTGGGTGACTTAAGATCCCTTAAAAATGTGACAATCAGTTTTAACATAGATGATAGTGAAATGAGTGAGGCCCTTTGTGTTCTGATAGCACAAAAAGAATATACTAGAACAAACAAAAATACCAGTATCTCACCTACTGTAAATAATTCAGTGAAGATGGTATATTGAAGATATAAAGATATAAATGCTTTCATTATATACCATCATGATAAATTATAACAAAGTTAAACAATTATAAGCAGTGGCTTTATGCTATTTTTGAGATCAATGGTGCCCTAAGTCAAAAGCCACAAAACAGTTTATTGCCAAAGATTGCAGGATATCCAGAAGATAAGTGTTCATTTCTAAGCCTGGATTAGATAAGAGAAGAAATTGGGAAGCTACTAAAATCTGAGAGGGAAAAGCAATGGCCTTGAGTTCACTGAAACTTTGACTAGGTGGTACAATGGATAAAGCATTGGGCTTGGAGGTAGGAAGACCTGATTTCTTCTTCTTTTGTTTTTTCTTAAAGCTTTTTAATTTTTTCTTTTTTTTTTCTTTTTTCTTTTTTTTTTTTTTTGCTTTTTGCTGAGGCAAGTGGGGTTAAGTGACTTGCCCAGGGTCACACAGCTAGGAAGTGTCTGAGACCAGATTTGAACTCAGGTCGTCCTGACTTCAGGGCTGGTGCTCTATCCACTGCGCCACCTAAGCTTTTTAATTTTCAAAAGATATGAATGGATAATTTTTCACCATTAACCCTTGCAAAACCTTGTGTTCCAATTTCACTTCCCTTCACCCTATTACTTCCCCTAGATAGCAAGTAATTCAATATATGTTAAACATGGTAAAAAAATATATATGTTAAATCCAATATATGCATACATATTTATATCTTGCTGCACAAGAAAAATCAGATGAAAAAATTTAAAAAGAAAGAGAGAAAATAAAATTCAATACCAAAATGTAGCCTTACAATTTACTGTAAAATGGGTTCAAAATCCCAGCTCTGTTTCTTACTATATTTGTGATCTTGGGCAAGTCAGCTGACTTCTTTGAGCCTCAGTTTGCTCATTCATAAAGGGAAAGAGTTGAACCAGATGATGAAATGATTATTGAGATCACTAGCTCTAAATCACAGGATTTAGATAGAATATATATTTTTGCTACATGGTTAATCTTATTAGTACATTTTCAGCAATAAACAACCTTCACAAATAAGAATAAAAATATTTTTAGTACATGAACTCATCATCTCTCTCCCAGTTACCTTGTCTTACAGGTGAAGCAATAAATGCCAAGAAAGGTTAATGTGACTTGCTTAAGAAATTAAAAATAATTTCTTTGTGTCAATGAGAAATGCTTACTTTGGCCATTATATTCTTATGTATTAGAATACTAGTCCTTTGTAAGAATTTAAAAAATAGATTTTAATAATCTTATTAAACTTGCCTTTTGTAAAAAAAAAAAAGAAAAGAAAAGAAAAGAAAATTCAAGCAAACCACAACAAAAAGAGTGAAAATTGTATGCTGTGATCCACACTTAGTTCCCCCAATCCTCTCTCTTCATCACAAGATCATTGGAACTAGTCTGAATTGTGTCATTGTTGAGAAGTGTCATGTCCATCAGAATTGATCATTGTATAATCTTGCTGTTGCTGTATACAATGATATGCTGCTCATTTCACTTAACATCAGTTCATGTAAGACTCTCCAGGCCTCTCCTGCTGGTCATTTCTTACAGAACAATAATATTCCATAACATTCATATACCATAACTTGTTCCGCCATTCTCCAACTGATGGGCATCTACTCAGTTTCCAGTTTCTAGCCACTACAAAAAGGGCTGCCACAAACATTCTTGCACCTGTGGGTCCCTTTTCCTCCTTTAAGATCTCTTTGGGATATAAGCCCAGTAGAAACACTGTTGGATCAAAAGGTATGCACATTTTGATAGCTCTTTGGGGATAGCTCCAAATTGCTCTCCAGAATGATTGGATCAGTTCACAGTTCCACCAACAATGTATTAGTGTCCCAGTTTTCCCACATCCCCTCCAACATTCATCATTATCTTTTCCTGTCATCTTAGCCAATCTGACAGGTGTATAGTGATACCTCAAAGTTGTCTTAATTTTCATTTCTCTGATCAATAGTGATTTAGAGCATTTTTTCATATGATTAGAAATGATTTTAATTTCTTCATCTGAAAATTGTCTGTTCATATCTTTGACCATTTGAATGGTTTGAATTCTTATAAACTTAAGTCAATTCTCTATATATTTTAGAAATGAGGTCTTTATCAGAACCTGTGAATGTAAAAATGTTTTCCCAGTTTGTTGCTTCACCTCTAATCTTGTCTGCATTAGGGTTTTTTTTTGTACAAAAACCTTTTAACTTAATATAATCAAAATTATCTATTTTTTATTCAATAATGGTTTCTAGTTCTTTTTTGGCCACAAATTCATTCCTTCCTTACAGATCTGAGAGGTAAACTATCCAATGTACTTCTAATTTGCTTATAATATCACTCTTTATGTCTAAATCATGAATCCATTTCAACCTTATATTGGTAAAGTGTTAGGTGTGGGTCAATACCTAGTTTTTGCCATACTAATTTCCAATTTTCCAAACAGTTTTTGTCAAATAGTGAGTTTGTATCCCAAAAGCTGGGGTTTTGGGGTTTGTCAAACTAGATTTAGTTTTTCTATCGACAATCTAGTCTATTGACAAGACTAGATTATTATAATCATTGACTATTTTGTTCTGTGAAATTAACCGATTGACTACTCTCTTTCTTAGTACCAAATGGTTTTGATGACTGCTGCTTTGTAATATAGTTTTAAATCTCGCACAGCTAGGCCACCTTCATTTACATTTTTTTCATTAATTCCCTTGAAATTCTTGACCTTTTGTTCTTCCAGATGAGCTCTGTTATTATTTTTCCTAGATCTATAAAATAACTTCTGGGAGTTTTATTGGTATGGCATTGAATAAGTAGAATAATTTAGGTAGTATTGTGATTTTTATTATATTTGCTTGGCCTACCCATGAGCACTTGATATTTTTCTGATTGATTATATCTGACTTTATTTGTATGGAAAGGGTTTTGTAGTTATGTTCATATAATTCCTGAGTTTGTCTTGACAAGTAGACTCCCAAATATTTTAATTATCGACAATTATTTTAAATGGCATTTCTCTTTGTATTTCTTGCTGTAGGGCCTTGTGGGTAATATATAAAAATGCTGATGATTTCTGTGGATTTATTTTGTATCCTGCAACTTTGCTAAAGTTGTGCATTGTTTCTAGTAGTTTTTTAGTTGATTCTCTAGGATCCTTTAAACATAACATCATATCATCTACAAAGAATGATAGTTTAGTTTCCTCATTACCTACTTTAATTCCTTTAATCTCTTTTTCTTCTCTTATTTCCAAAGCTAACATTTCTAATACAATATTGAATAGTAATGGTGACAGTGGGCAACTTTGTTTCACCCCTGATCTTATTGGGAATGGTTCTAATTTGTCCCCATTACTTATGATACTTGCTGATGATTTCAAATAGATGCTACTAATCATTTTAAGGAAAATCCCATTTATTTCTATGCTCCCTAATGTTTTAAATAAGAATGGATGTTGGATTTTATCAAAAAAAATTTTCTGCATCTATTGAGATAATCATATGATTTTTGTTAGTTTGGTTATTTGTATAGTCAATTATGCTTATAGTTTTCCTAATATTGAACCAGCCCTGCATTCCTGATATAAATCCTACTTGGTCATAGTGGAGATGACTTTCTGTAATCTCTTTGCTAATTTTTATTTAAGATTTTTGCATCAATATTCATTAGGGAAATTGGTCTATAATTTTCTTTCTCTCTTTTTTTAATCATATCTGTGTCATAGAAGGAATTTGGTAGGACTCTGTCTTTCCATATTTTTTCAAATAGTTTGTATAGTATTGGAATTAATTGTTCTATAAATGTTTGGTAGAATTCACATGTAAATAAGCATATCCATCTATCTATCTATCATCTATCATTCTCACAACAAATAAATTCCCACATTAGTCATGCCATCTTCCTTTCAAAGAAAGAGAGAAAAGGAAAGAAAATATGCTTTGATCTACACTTTACTTTCTTCTCTATCTAGAGGTGGATATCATGTTTCATCATGAGTTCTTTAAAATTGTGATTGGTCATTGTGTTGATCAAAATACCTGTCTTTCAAAGTTGTTTATCTTTACAATGTTATTAATATATAGATTATTTTTCTGATTTTTCTCATTTCTCATTTCATTTTACATTAATTTATACAAAACTTCTCAAATTTCTCTTTTATTTCTTATAGAACAATAGTATTAGATTATATTCATACACCATAACTTGTTCAACTATTTTCCAATAGATGGATATCACCTCAGGTCCCAGTTCTCTGTTAGCACAGAAAGAACTGCAATAAATATTTTTGTACATATGGGTCCTTTTCTTTTTTCTTTGATCTCTTTGGGATAGAGATCAAAAAGTAGTATTGCTGGCTCAAAGAATATATACAGCTCATTGTACAGAGTTCCAAATTACTTTCCAGAATGATTGGACCAGTTCACAACTCTACCAACAGTTATTGTTCACTTTATTTCTTCTTCCTCTTGATAGTGATTACTTTTTGGATGGGTCCTCTAAGCTATCTCAACCTCCTCCCATTCTGCAAAAATAATTCGTATTTCACATGCTTTGGCCTTTCTCCCAAGTGACTTCTAGGGGAACAGAACAAGCTCCAGATGGATGCTGGGCTTTTCCCTTTAGGCTTAGGAAAGCACCCCATCTGCCAAAATCTTTCCTTAATTCCTTCTGTTCCTCAGTTGTTTGGCCAAATTCTTTTGCAGCATGGTCTCAACTAGAGTAAGTGCTTTTGGTTTTCAATCTCACAGGGAGAGAAGTGGGCAAATTTAAATACTATTGCAAGCACATGGTTGGGTTGTGCTACCCTGTTAGAGTGTTAGTGTATTTAGGGGGTTAGGAGAGAAGATGCTGTGCAGTGTTCAGGGTTAGGGATTGTCGTCTGCTGTTAGTTCATTAGAATTCTTACTTTCATCAGGTTCTTGGTTTGACTGTGGACACAGATGAAATTGTATTATCTCTTGTACACAATTTCTATCTTTAAGAAGTTTGAAAGGGTGTGAGGATGGTAGAAAGTTTTTTTTTTTCTGGTTACATGACAGGGAAGTCTAGAAAAAAATTTTATCACCTTCCCATGATGATACTCTGTGCTTGAGTAGATGTGTCATGTACTCATGTTTGAACGTATATGTAATATTCTCATAATATTTAGCTCTTTTAAACATAGGAACAATATAATAACCTCTCAGGTCATGTGATTTCCTCCTTTGCTCTTTTAGGGAGGTTATATTAGGTAAAAAGTAAGGATCACCATGATAATCACTCTTGACACTTGGGTTGGGTTTTATGCCTTATTTTACATTTTTATCTATCTCTAGATAATATCTGGCTTATTTGTGATTGAAAAAAAAAGGAGGGTTACCAGTAATCATAGTATTGATAGGGTTCAGGAGGGGAAGTTGGAGAAAGAATAAAATGTTTTTTGGAACTTCTTTTAGTCCTTGAGGAAATGGGTATAATTGGTAGTATCAGTCAAGACCTCTGTCCTGAGATAACAGTTTCAAGTATCTCTTTTAAACAACATATTGTTGGATTCTGGTTTCTAATCCATTCATTATTTACTTCCATTCTGTGGGTGAACTCATCCCATTCACATTCACAGTTATAATTACTAAATATATATTTCCCTCCATTCCATTATCCTCCTCCTCCTCCTCTCTCTCTTTCTCTCTCTCTCTCCCCCTCCCTCCCTCTGTTTGTCTGCCTGTCTCTCTTTTCTATCTTTGTCTATTTGTCTATCTCTTTTCTCCCTCCTCAAAAGTCTATTTTGCTTCTAACCACGACTTCCCTTAATCCATCCTTCCTTTTATCACCCTCTCCTTTTCTCATCACCATTTCTCTCCTATTCCTCTACTGGATAAATTATATTTTTATATTTATGTGTGTGTGTGTGTGTGCACATGTATTTTCCTTCTTGGACCAATTTAGATGAAAGAGAGACATAAGCATTACCTGCTACTCCTGCTGTCCTCCATTTCCCCTCCACTATGAATGCTCTTCCTTGCTTTCATTTAAGTAAGAAAAACTTCCCCCATTCTACCTCTCCTATCCCTCCTTTTCCCTCTTCATTTTTTTAAGAGATCATTTCAATATAATTGACTTACATCCATGTCCTTTGTCTATGTAAATTCCTTTTAATTGACTAATAATTATCAAGTTCTTAGGAGTTACATATATCATCTTCCCACAGAGGAATGTAAATAATAATTTTGTTGATTATCTTATGATAACTCTTTTATGCTTTTAGTATATGTGTTGCCAAAGCAAGCACTACTCTTTTATGTTTGCCTTTTGATGCTTGTCTTTTTTAAACAGCATTTTATTGTTCCAAATACATGCAAAGATAGTTTTCAACATCACCTTTGCAAAACCTTATGTTCCAAATTTTTCTCCCTCTTTCTCCCCTTCCTCCCTATGACAGCAAGCAATCCTATATAGGTTAAACATGTATAATTCTTCTAAATAGATTTCTATATTCATCATGCTAGCAAGAAAAAATCTGACTAAAAGGAAAAAAAATGAGAAAAAAAACAAACAAACAACAAAAAAGGTGAAAATACTATGCTTCAATCCACATTCAATCTCCATAATTCTCTCTTTGGATGTGGATGGCACATTCTATCACAAGTATATTGGAATTGACCTAAATCACCTCACTATTGAAAAGAGTCAGTCATCACATAATTTTGTTGTTGTTGTGTACAGTATTGTCTTGGTGTTGAACTTGCATCAGTTAATTTCAGTCTTTCTAGGCTTTTTTGAAATCATCCTGCTCCATTATACACGGCAACAACAATACTAATATGATCAATTCTGATGGACATGGCTCTCTTCAACAATGAAATGTTTCAAACCACCTCCAATTGTTCACTGAAGAAAGCCATATACACCCAGAGAGAGGGATGTGAAATGTGCACCACATCATAACATTCTCATATTCCTTGATTGATGTTTGCTTACATTGTGTTTCCTTTATCTGATATATCTTTTGTGTGGATAAGATTTTTCTTGCACAACAATGATAAGTTTGGAAATATGTATACATATATTCGATTTGCCAATATTTGAACATAATTAACATGTAGTGGATATCCTGCCATCTAGGGGAGGGGTGGGGAGTTGGGGGGAAAAATTTGTAACAGAAAGCTATGTAAGGGTTAGTGTTGAAGAATTACCCACACACATGTTATGCAAATAAAATAAAATAAAAAAATAAAATAAATAAAAAAAGAAATCATCCTGCTCATCATTTCTTATAGAACAATAATATTCCCTAACAGTCATATACCAAAATGTATTCAGCCATTTCCCAACTGATGGGCATCCACTCATTACTTTGATAGACTTTGCTCTTTTCAGTAATACCATAGTATCTTCAGTGATAGGCATTACCTCAATTTCCAGTTTTTTTGTCACCACAAAGAGAGTAGCTATGAACATTTTGTACATGTGGGTCATTTCCCCTTTTAAAATATTTCTTTGGGATACTGACCTATTAGAGATGCTGCTGAATCAAATGGTATGCAGTTTTATTGCCTTTTTGGCCATTGTTCCAAATTGATCTCCAGAATGGTTGGATTAATTCACAATTCAACTAATAATACATTAGTTTTTCATGGTAGTTATGTTTCTGCTTTTGTTATTTTTATAAGCTTTTTATGTACTAGTAAAAAAGCTTCTGTAATGATGCCACACCCAGCTAAGAAATTTTCACAAAATTTTCATTATTTCTAATCCCATTTACTAATTACCAGAGATTTATCAGATTTAACTTTTATAAAATTCTCTTTAAGACTTTAGCTTCTTGGTTGGTTTTTGGTTAGATTTATCTAGGTCTGAAAGGTGTACATTGAGGTGACAAACTATTATAGTTTTTCCTGTGTTTTTGTCCTTGTAATTCACTTAAGTTTTCCTTTAAGTACTTTGATACTATGCCATTAACTACATGTATTTTAAGTGTTTCATTGTTGGTGAGAATTTTAAGCATAATGTAATTTTCCTGAGTATCTGTTTTAATCATATTTATTTGACTGTTGCCTTGGCTAAGATAGTTTTTTAGATGAAAGCAACTTTTTTGGTTTCTGTCACTGGATTCCATCAGAATTGGTATGTCTTTATTTAGAATGTTGTAAGATTTCAGGTCCCCTTGATTCATCAGAGCACTGTGGTCTTCAAGGGCCTTTGGAAGATTAGATCAGATTGCTACAGATATATGTCCTCCTCCTGAGTTTACTCATGAGGGTACTTTTACCTTTCTATCTCCCAATCTAACCCTGCAATTTGCCCAGAGCACCTCTGGTCACAACACTGGCAGACTTCTAATTTGTTGACTTGTGTTCACAGTGGTTTCCCTGAAGGAAGGAAAGCTTCTGATTAGTGTGTGTGTGTGTGTGTGTGTGTGTGTATGTGTGAATCCCTGCACTAGATGAAGAAATTTCCTGTTTCTTTTTGGATTTCTTGGGATTATTTGATCTGTGCTTTCGATCCTTTCTAGAATATATATGAGAGAACTGGGTTCTCTCTGACTGTTCACACCATTGTTTTAATCAATGTGTTCCATTTATTGACTTCTGAATATAGTTTAGTTAACAGCTTTCCTTTGGGATTGTGGGATAATTGAGAGGGGAATTATTATTCTATGATCCAATGCTGAATTTTTCTCTTAAGTGATTCTTGATATGTAAACCTCAATGGCTCTCTCTCACCTCCAGGACTAAACATACCCCCTTTACCTAGCATTCAAACCCTCTACTTCATAGAGTGATGACTAAGACAACAATCAAACTGGCCATTTTGGGGTTAACTCTATGTCTCATCAGCAGACACAATAGTTGAGTGGTGAGCAAAGAAACTACTCAGTTTGATCTAGTTATTGAAAAGACTATAATTCTTAGATCAAATATTCCCAGTCCACCTGACCCAGTGTTTTCAATTAGAAAGGCAAGTAGAGCTGATCTGCCACAGTAGAAGGCCTGGAGTCCTTTGGCCCCAAAGATTGCTCAGGATGGGGCAGCTGTTCATCCCATTCAGATGTCAGGGCAGCTGCCAGTTATATTTTTCTTTGATGTGACCCCCGGAACTCAGTGATCTGGGCATGTTTTCTCAGGCACAAGGCTCTTTGATCTGTAGTGAAAAAATAATCGAGGGCACTGCACTGATGGAGGTGGGGGTGGGAGCAAAATGAAGCAAACCTGAATTAGGGGAAGGGCAGCAAAACAAAAAATGGCATATTAAGACTGTTATAACTAAAAATGGCTCCTTCCTTAGAATTGGCACAAACAAAGGAAGATGCTAATTCAAGTATTTAAGAATAAATTCAGAAATATGGGCAGCTAGTTAGCATAGTTGATAGAGTTCTGGGCCTGGAATCAGAAAAACTTCCAAGCTGTGTAACCCTGGACAAGGCATTTAATTCCATTTACCTCAGTTTCCTCATCTGTAAAATGGAGTGGAGAAGGAAATGACAGATTACTCTAATATCTTTGCCAAGAAAACCCCAAATAGTGTCACAAAGAGTCAGACATGACTAAAAACAATTGAACAACAACCAGAAATATGATCCAAGTTTTTTTTTAACTTCCCAACACCTATTTTTCTTCCTGACTCTCAAGTGGTTTTGAATCACCATCATTTCTTGCTTTGAAGTTACCCTTCCTTATCTTCCATCTCCTCCTTTTTCTATGTGGGTTTATTTTATGTCCTGCAACTTTGCTAAAGTTGTTAATTGTTTTCTAATAGTTTTTTAGTTAATTCTCTAATAGTCTTTAACTGTACCATCATATCATCTACTAAGAGTGATAATTTTGTTTCCTCATTGCTTACTCTAATTCCTTCAATTTCTTTTTTCTTCTCTTATTGTTAAAGTAAACATTTCTAGTATAATACTAAATAGTAGTGCTCCTCCTTTTTCTTGTCCTCTTCCTCTTGCTTCTCTTCCTTTTCCTTGTCCTCTTCCTCCTCTTTCTTTTTCCTTCTCTTATTTCTCATCCTCCTTTTCTCTTATTCCTCTTCTTCATCCTCCTCCTCCCTTTATCTGTGTATTTACCTATATTTTGCCCTTATATTTTCTGAGTGGACTCACCCATACCTACCTTTACCCCTAAAGCCAGCTGCTTTATGTCCAGAAGAAATTTCTAGTATGAGCAGCAGCTTTATTTATATTCCTCCTGATGAATCCACCCCTATTTTCCCCTACCAAAAAAGAGTAGAATAGGCAGCTACTCTTAGAACACGTGCTTTTCCCTTAGCAGAGCTGACAGGCCAATTCGTTTGGGTAGAGTGCTTTTTGCCTCAGTTGTAATAAGGAATTTAAATTATTCATCAGTACAGTAGCTGTTAGACAAATGTCTGATTAATATTCATTCATGGTTAAGTAATCTCTTGCTTCTTACTGGAGCCATCACAAACAGTCTTTCCTAAGGGGGGAAAACACACACCAAAAAGCCAGCATCAAACATAGATCAAAACTAGGATTTTTAAATATTAAAAATGAAAGGAAAGTAGATATTTTTCTTTCTCTCTTCCACCTTTCCAGACCCCCCAGCTATCTTTCTCCTCCATCCAAGAAGTAGAGAAGAGACTTGAGTCCCAAATGCCTAGTTAAAGCAGCAGGCCACACAGCTCTGGGCTATTTCAGATGGTTTCCTTGCTTTACCTGGCCCATGATTTCTTTAGGATGACAGCTGCAACGGGCCCATTGCCAGAGACAGATTGTATTGGAAAAGATTATTATGGATCATTAGCTCTGGACTAGATGTACTTTGTAGTTTCTCTTCTGAAATCTAAGTCCTGCTATTCTTCCTAGGAAACAGTCAGATCCTAGTTCAATGGGAATACAATGCAGTATAGCTAACTCATTTGTCAACAGGGACCAAGTGCCTTCTGACTAACTGAGGGAGAGTCCTTGGAGCTCTCTCTAAGGTTAATAAAGCCTTTTTTAGAGCCAATATTTTGCTAGCCTACATGTTTACAGCTTATGAGAGATGAGTATCCATAGAACAAAACTATCACAGATTTGTGAAAGATGCCTCAGAAACTGAATTTAGTCTGTGTGAGTCCAGATTTTCACTTAGACTACATTTTGGGGCTAATCTTTGACATTTTATTTTACTTTTAGTTTGGGATCTGGCTTATTTTTATTAAGAATAGTTCATAGCTGAATATAGGCCATTCAAAATTGTGTCTAGTGTGTCATATCAAGCCTGGTCCCTATTTACAAATGAATTAGTTACATCACCATTATCTAGGCCCTGACTAATTCTGAGAAAGGGTAGGCCTTAGTTTTCCATAGAGAAATTACGAAGTACATGTAGGTAAGTGCTGACTATCCATAGCATTAGGGAAGCTGGATGATGCAGTGGATAGAGTGCCAAGTTCAGAAGAATCATCTTTCTAAGTTCAAATCTGACTTCGGACATTTAGTAACTGTGCAATCCTGGGCAAATCACTTAATCCTGTTTGCATAGAAGGAAATTGCAGACCATGCTAGTATGTGGTCTGATTAGAGTAAATAACAGTGGAACGATCATCTGCCCTTTTTTAGAACACTATACTTCTGGGGCTAGAGCCAGAGATTACAATAGCTCATTTGATTGTCAAGTCATACTACTGATTGATACTGATTGAGCTTATACTGTGCTAAAATCAAGGGTGTGCTGGAGTCAGTTTGAAGCAGTTCATGAGAGTCAACTGTTAAATTTTCAACATGCACATTTATAATTAAGAAGTCAGTAAACTACAAATTTTTGATTTATGTTTTGACTTAGTAATTTGATAATTGTTGATTGTTTAGATTAATAATATAATGGAGAAAATATTAATAGTACAAATTAAATTTAAAATTATGCTCTGACTACATCCCCCCCCCCAGCCAGTTGTTAAATATTTATCAGGATACTTCTAAAACCATTCTATTAAAACATTTTTTGGTATCTATTTCTATCCATATTCCACCCAACTTTTTTTATTTTCTTTCTTTCATTGATTGGATGACTTCTAGGATCATCAAGGTATATGTATTTCCCTACCCTCAGGCTAAACATGGATTGGGGTGGGAAATGGAGAAGCTTTTTTAGGGAGAAGAAGATGACCAAAACCTCATTGGTATCCAATTAGGATTACAGGGGGGGAAAAAAAGTAATTATTGCTCCAGGTCTTAAATTTTGTATTTGTGATTATTCTGGCTCATTTTCCCATTTTCAGTTGTGTGACAGTGTAGAATAAATAGAATTAGCCTGAGGAATGGACACTTATTCCTATTCTCGCTTTCTTTAGGACAACGACAACAGCAACAATATTAAGTCCTATGTTAGGGTTTTGTAGATTCACAGAATAAAACTGGCACTCTGTCCTCCGGGGATTTATTACACACACAAATATACATACATAACTATACATGGTAAAGTGTGATGAGTAGGATGAGGTAGAGGGAGGAGAGAATCAGCAAAAGTTTTCCAGGAAAATATCAGAAAAGAAGGAATAATTTCAGATTCAGATTCAGGAGAAGCTTGGTTGGGGATCAGGAAAGTCCTTTCCTTTGCTTTGTCTTCCCTTCCCTTCCCACCTTTTTCTTTCCCTTCCCTTCTCTTCCCTTCCCTTGCCTTGTCTTGCCTTCCTTTCCTTTTCTTTCTCTTGTCTTGCCTTCCCCGCCTTCCTTTTTTTTTTTTGTCTTCCCTTGCCTTTCCTTCCCTTCCCATCTTTCCTTTTCCTTTGTCTTCCTTTCCTTTCCTTTCCTTTTTTTCTTTCCTTCCCTTCCCTTCTCTTAGCTTTCTTTCCCATCTTTATCTCCCCACTCTCACTCAATTTCATAGTCAGTCAATTGACTGAGTCTTGCCAATTCTTCCTTTTCAACATCTTTTGCATTTCTCTTTCTATTTACATCACAACCAGTTCCTCATCATCTCTTGCCTAGATATTACAACACCTTAAACAAACTTCTTGCCTCCAATCTCCCCCAATCCCCATTCTCTATGAAGCTGCCAAATCAATTTTCTGCTAGTATAGATCTGACCTTGTCAGGGTTGCTGAGCAACAATGAAAGTGCATTCTTATTTAGATAATATGAATTTGAGAGGTATTGTGTCAGAGTGGATAAAGAATTTTGAGTCAGGAAGACCTGGATTTAAGCCTAGACTGACACATACTAGCATTGTGACAATGTACAAATCATTCCATGCCCCAGGCAACTCTATAATTATGCAATTACAGATGAATTGTTGATCTGTATCATTGGAGGGCATTTCCACATTACAGAACTCTCCACATCAATGATATCATGAATTTATTACTTATTCAGGTGCCATTTTGACCAAGTTTCCTTGCCATAGTCCATTGTCCCTATTTTTTTTGTGGTTAGTCTCCATTTTAAATTATAGTGCACAACCCACAATACAATATATAGTTTGCCTGATAGGTAAAAGATAAAGGTGTAAGATATAATACACTTCACAGTCCAAAGGAACATATTGTCTAAATGCAAGTATTTTGTCATCAAGAGAATTTGGTCTGTCATAGCTGCCAATGTTAACATTCCCTGAAATTTACATGAAGGAATAATGATTATTTTAAGCACAACTGAAAATATCAGACCTAATCTTGCAGACATGAACATCAAAAAGGGCTGTTCAGTGAGCCGAATCCTCCCTAGAAAGAACCCCAAAGTCAAAGTACCTTCAAAGTGTAAAGGACATATTGAATTAAGTCTCCTGAGAACAATTGTGATTTCCCTGGCAAGTCATAAAAATAAGAAATAAGAACAGTTTTTAGTGAAGCTTGACAGTGAGGAAATAGAGAAACCTTCTCTAATCTTGGAACCTTAGGTTCCTCATCTGTAAAAGAGGCAAGTCATTTAACCTCACTTAACTTGCATTCTCTTGTCTGTAAAATACATATAATAATTCTTGCAACATCCATATCAGGATTGCCTCTCTCTCTTTTTAAATTTTATTTTACTTTTTGATTCACATTGCCTTATGAATCATGTTGGGAGGGAAAAATCAGAACAAAAAGGAAAACCCTGGGAAAGAAAAAAAAAACCCAGAAAAAAATTAGTGAACATAGCATGTGTTGATTTATATTCAATCTCCATAGTTCTCTTTCTGGGTACAGAGAGCATTTTCTATCTAAAGTTTATTGGGATTGCCTTGGATCACTCAACCCCTGAGAAGAACCAAGTCTTTCATAGTTGATCATTACATATTCTTGCTGTTATTGTGTACAATGTTTTCCTAGTTCTGCATGTTTTGCTCAGAATCATTGCCTCTTTCTTCAGCTCCAGTCTTACATCACAATCTACCTTTTGGTAATTTCTAGCTGGAGGTTCCAAATATATTCAAAATTCAACAAATCAAAAATGAGCCACATTATCTTTCTCCCCAAATTTATTCCTAATGTCTCTATTTCTGTGGAGGCCCTGATATCCTTCCAATTATCTAGTACACAGCTTCAGAGATATCTTCAAATTATCACCTACCTTCAGTCTCTATAGTCAATCAATAGTCAAGTTTCATCAAATATTCCTTTATCTCCACTCATATGACCTCCACCCTAGTAAAGAATATCTAAGTATTCTAATAGCCTCCCTGGTATTAGTCTCTCCTCTCTCTAATTCATCTTTCACATAGTTGGCAAAGTGATATTCCTAAAGTGTAGGTCTGACTATATCATTTCTCTGCTTAAATAGCCCCAAAGTTTCCTTATTGCTCTTTGGCTAAAACATCTGTCTGTGTTTGGCATTTTAAGGCCTTTATAATCTGGTTAAAGCCTATTATTCCAGGCTGGATGCCCAGTGCTCCCCCTCATGTTCTCTGTGCTACAGCCAAATTGGTCAACTTCTAATGCCTTGTGTATAACATTTCATATCCTGTCTCATGGACTTTGCATAAGTTGTCACTCATACTAGGAGTTCACTCACTTTGTAATCGCTATCTAGTAATCCTAGTTTCTTTTAACTCAGCTCATATCACTTCTTAGATGAGGATTTTTCTTATGTGCCTCTTTCTAGTTCCATTCTCCCACTCTACTGAAATTACCTTATGTTTATTTTGTATATCTATATCCCTATTTCCTTGTATTTCCTTATTTATTTAAAAAATTTATTAAAGATTTTTATTTTCAAAACATATGCATGGATAATTTTTCAACCTTAACCCTTACAAAACCTTGTGTTCCAGATTTTCTCCTCCTTCCCCCCACCCACTCCCCTAGATGGCAAGTAATTCAATATATGTTAAACATGTTCAAAATATATGTCAGATTCAATATATGTATACATATTTATGTATTCCTATTTTCAAGGGGGAGGAGGTATGTGTGTGCTACTGCTTAGGTGGGCTTCAGGTTGGTAGATAGAATTATGACATAACCTTGCATGACTGTATGAGAGGTGGAGTTGGTGTAAGAGCTTTGGGGGAAAAAAATTACATTTTTCATTCCTGCTTACAAGAGAGTACACTAGGTTCAGACTCTCTTTGGGACCAACTCCAGGGAGGAGAAAGAAACTCTTTTACCTTTATATAAGAGGAAGCTGGCTCCTCAACATGCCCCTTATTTCTAGTTTGAAGAATTTGGGGAATTTTCCCTTGGGTAAAATTGGGCCTTTTTTTTCATTAAGCAAGATTCTCATCTCTCTATTGTCTAAAGAGTTTATTGACTTGTGTATTTTCTAGAATATTCTCCTTAGTAGAACATATTTTTGTTTGAGATATGTTTGGAGATATGGGTTTACTTATTATTCACCAATTATTATTGTTTTTGGAGAAACTACAATTTAGTGGGAAGTTATCAAAGCAGCACATATAAACTTGAATTAGTCCCTTTTAAAGGATAGTTATCAAGAAAGCTAGGGGGGGTTGTTGTTTTTTTAATATTAAAAATCATGCTTATAAATCAATATTGATGGGAGTAGATATAATTCTAGGCCCATATATCTTTCTCTCAAAGGAGAACTGAATGTCCAGCTTCTGCTCCTGTTCCCTCATAGGCAGGAATCAAAGTCTTTCTTGGAGAGGGGTGGACAAGATTCCAGAGATAATAACTATCCACGCCTTCCCCTCTAATAATCCATATTTAGACAATTCATGTGGATACAAACGTGTTATATAGGCAGCATATGTTATATGTACTTTAGGTTTTTTTTTTTAATTTCAACATTTATTAAACACCTACTATGTGCTAGGCATTATCCTACCTAACATGTATTTTTTTAAATCAATAAACATTTATTAAGCGCCTACTATGATAACTAATATTATATATTTTTGGAAGGGTTTTCAACCAATAAACATTTATTAAGCACCTATTACACATTAGGCATTGTATTATCTGACATTCAGTCAATGAATGTTTATTAAGTACCTATTATGCAGCAGGTACTGTGCTATCTCTCTATGTGTTTTATCCTCCATTTGAATTTGTAAGCTCCTCGAGGGCAAGGAATTTTTCCCTTTGTCTTTGTAGTTCCATCTCCTAGCACAGTGCCTGGCATTGTGGTTCATAACAGATTTATAATAAATACTTGATAATTGATAACAGGTTTAAGAATCAAATAGGATAATGTATATGAAGCACCATATAAATGTGAATTATTACTAAAAGAGGGAGAAAACTCTTATTGTATGAATTTGAACTGGTTCCTTCTTACATGACCCGGAGATTGAAGGATATTTTTGTGCCCTTAATGTAAGGTGTGTCTGACTGAGCTTGCTTCAATGTCAAATGCTGTTAAATAAATCTCCCCAAAGGACATAACAGTCTGGTTCCAGGATATTGGTTTGATGTAAGCCTGTAGACTCTAAAACCTCACTGCTCTTTTATTTCCCTCCGCCCCCAAATGCTCCACTTCTACCTTCCTCTCTGATGCATCATCATAGGAACATTTGGTCAGTGGCAATAAATTCTGCCAAGGTGAAAATGAAGAAGCCATTTCCTCCAAATCTCTCTCCCTCACCAGCTGCTGGGACTATGGATAGAGAACAAGAGAGATGCTACCTTCCGGTTCATTTCATCCATCTGTCACCTCTGGAACTGCTCGATCGACACTAACAATAGTCATGCACACTGCAAGCATGGGAAATGTCCCCTTGCCTATCTAGAGAGCTGCCACCTCTCTGACCAGCTAGCCAAGTCCTCAGAAGGCTGCTTGCTGCCTTTTCCCATTATTCTCACCTCTACAGCCTACCTGGCTTCTGCTAGGCTGTCCTGGACCCGGAAACTAATTATTAGCAGACAGGTAACACCATGAAAGCATGTTGGTGAGGAAGAGAATATAGAACAACAGCATCTGTGAGTGCTTGGAGGAAAAGCTGTCCGTTTTACACCAAATCTGAGGGCGCATACATCGGCCTGAGAGGGCCAAGAAAATTTCACTGAAGACAATTTTGAAGATTCTAATGGAGGGTTTTTTTCTCCTCCTTCCTTAACCTTGACTTCCCCTAACCTTCCTGCTCCCCACATTATTGTTTTTCTATGTTATAACAACACTTGTTTATAAATTTCCTCTATCAAAGAGGAACTGAATCTTAAGATTTTGGGAAGATGCCTGGGACATGGTTAAGAGATTTGTCTTATAATCAGTATCAATCAGAGGAAGAATTTAAACTCTTCTTTTTGATTCTGTGTCCAGCTCTCCATCCAACATCATGCTGCCTCTAGTGGTCTCTTTCAGCTTAATCCTTTGTTACATATGGTGTGACTCTTTACTGAAATAAAGAAGGAAAGGGCAAACCTCTCTAATCTTTGCCAAAAAAAAAAAAATCCTAAATAAGGTAATGAAGAATCGGACATGACTCAAATGATTAAACAGCAAAAACAAAACCCTTCTTACTCATATTCTTTCTTTCAGACACTGTATACATTTTTTCCTGATTATAGAAAAGGCAGAGTGGTATGGGGAGATGGATTGAGACTTAGTCTTGAAGCCAGGAAGACCTGAGTTGTGTGACCCTGGTGAATAATTTCATCTTTCAGTGCCTTTTCTTCTAAGACTGTGGATTCTGATCAGCCTTGATAGAGGAAGTTTAAAACCAAATGTTACAATTTTCCTTTGCATATATAGCTTCCTTTTGCTTTTTGTTATTATTATACTTGTTCAGGATTTCTTCATCTCAAAACTATTGAGAGACTCTTCTAAATGGTCTCTTTACCTTTAGATTTTACCCCTGGGCAAATCATCCTAGTCATCTGAAGCAGTATCATTTATTGTAACATTTGGTTTTAAATTTCTCTAAAACTGTCAGTTGCAGAGAAGGTACTGATCTGCATTAGCAGAAGAAAGTTCTTCATCTGGGAATTCTCTATAACAAGGTCCAGTCCCTAGCCCTACCTTTGGCTGAAAATGATCTCTATCACCTCAATGCAGATAGTGCCCAGATATACATCTTTATTCCTGGATGTCTCAAGTTTCAGTCATATGTCTTTAGTCACCTGTTGGATATCTACATTTGAATGTTCCAGCTTCACCTTGAGTTCCACAATCTAAAATGGAAATTTTGCTCTCTTATGGTAATTTTGTCAGTCACCTAGGCTCAAGCTTTTGATTTCTTGTTGCCTCTCTCCTTATTTTCTTCAACTCTTTTTCCCCACCCTCTCTGTATCTCTAGCACAATATCCACATAAAGTCAGTCACTTACCAAGTCCTGCTGATTTCTCCTTTGCACATATAGTTTCCTTTTCCTCTTTGCCACTATGCTTGTTCAGGACCTCTTCATCTCAAAGCTATTGAGAGAGCCTTCTAAATGGTCTCTTTACCTTTAGAATTTACCCCTTAGCAAATCATCCTACATGTCTGAAGCAGTATGATCAAGCTTTTGTTTCCTTTCTCAAAATGTAAATAGAAATACCCAGAAAGCCAAATAATCCAGAGATGTTATAACTAAGTGCTAAAGAAATTGAACTAACCCCTGTCTGTGCCTTTGTCTGGCTTACTTCAAACTGGTATATTTTAAAATGCCTAGGGGTTTTTATGATCTTAAATAAGTGTATTTGTAAAGGATACTTTTTATTTACCCTTGATTATAAAATACTTAAAGACTAAGTTTTCATAGTTAAATATATTTTCAGAAAGGCTAGAAAACTTCTAATTGTACTCAATGTATTCAAAGGCATGTCTTGAATCAAACAAGGGAACAGGAAAAAATAGACAACTAAAAGAGAAAAGCAAGGAAACTACATGTTAAAAGATAATAAACAATGAATTGATATAAGAACTTATTAAATATGTACCAAATGGCATAGCATCTAAGGAAAAGCATATGAATTATAAGGAGACATAGATAGCAAATCTATATGGGGACCCTGATATACCCATTTTAGCCTTTGCTACATCTATTCCTAAAAAAGCAACAAAGAAGATAAGGACATGAAAAGAATTTCAGAAAAATTAACCTCTTGTGGCTATTTAATGATAATAGAATGAAGTATACATATTTTTAGATGGAGAGGGCACCTTTAAAAATGATAAAAATGTTTTAGGACATAAAAAAAATCACAGACAAATGTAGGAAGCAGAAACATTATATATACATATATATGTACATATATATGTATATATAATTTAAAGACTATATTGAATAAAGGGCCACTGGGGGAAAAAACATTTTAAAAAAAGGCAGAGAAAGGTAATGTGTTCTTTATAGATCACAATGCGATAATGATAGCAAATAATAGTAATAGATTAAGAAACAAAAGACACAAAAACCAAATGGAGACTTAAAAATGAAATGCTAAATAATGAGTAGGTTAAAGAAGAAATCATCAAAGTAATTAATAGCTTTGTCAATGAAAATGATAATGAAACAATATGCCAAAGTTTCTGGGATGCAGTTAAAGCAGTCCTCAGGGAAAAAATCATATGCTTTTTTTTTTTGGCATGTCTTTTTTTTTATTAAAACTTTTTATTTGCAAAACATATGCATGGGTAATTTTTCATCAGTGACCCTTGCAAAACTTTTTGTTACAAATTTTTCCCTCCTTCCCTCAACCCCTTCTCCTAGATGGCAGGAAGTCTAAAACATGTTAATTATGTTAAAATACTTGACAAATTGAATATGTGTATACACATTTATACAGTTATCTTGCTGTACAAGAAAAATCGGATCTATAAGGAAAAAATATCTGAGAAGGAAAACATAATGCAAGCAAACATGAATAGAGAGCATGAAAATGCTATGTTGTGGTCCACATTCAGTTCCCACAGGCCTCTCTCTGGGTGTATATGGCTCTCTTCATCACTGAACAACTGGAACTGGTTTGAATCATCTCATTGTTGAAGAGAACCACGTCCATCAGAATTGATCATCTTATAGTCTTATTGTTGCCGTGTATAATGATCTCCTGGTTCTGCTAATTTTGCTCAACATCAGTTCATGCAAGTCTCTCCAGACCTCTCTGAAATCATCCTGCTGGTTGTTTCTTACAGAACAATAATATTCCATAATATTCATATACCATAATTTATTCAGCCACTCTCCAATTGATGGGCATCCACTCAGTTTCCAGTTTCTAGTCACTACAAAAAGGGTTGCCACAAACATTTTTGCACATGTGGGGCCCTTTCCTTCCTTTAAAATCTTTTTGGGATATAAGCCCAATAGAAACACTACTGGGTCAAAGGGTATGCAGAGTTTGATAACTTTTTGCTGCTGATCATTTCTTATAAAACAATAGTATACCTTAACTTATGCAGCCATTCTCCAACTGAGGAGCATTCACTCATTTTCCAATTCTTTGCCACCACAAAAAGGGCTGCTATAAACATTTTTGCACATGTGGGTCCTTTTCCTCCTTTAAGATCTCTTTGGGATATAAGTCCAATAGAAATACTGCTGAGTCAAAGGCTATGCACAGTTTGGTAACTTTTTGAGCATAGTTCTAAATTGCTCTCCAGAATGATTGGATCTGTTCACAGTTCTACCAACAATGTATTAGTGTCCCAGTTTTCCCACATCCCCTCCAACATTCATCATTATCATTTCCTGTCATCTTAGCCAATCTGACAGGTGTGTAGTGGTACCTCAGAGTTGTCTTAATTTGCATTTCTCTGATCAATAGTGATTTGGAGCACCTTTTCATATGACTAGAAATAGTTTTAATTTCATCATCTGAAAATTGTCTGTTCATATCCTTTGACCATTTATCAATTGGAGAATGGCTTGAATTCTTATAAATATGAGTCGATTCTCTATATATTTTAGAAATGAGGCCTTTGTCAGAACCCTTAAATGTAAAGATGATTTCTTAATTTATTGCTTCCCTCCTAATCTTGTCTGCATTAGTTTTGTTTGTACAAAAATTTTTAACTTAATATAATCAAAATTATCTATCTGGTGTTCATTTAAGAGTTCCAGTTCTTTTTTGGACACAAATTCCTTCCTTCTCTTCAGGTCTGAGAGGTAAAGTATCCTATGTTCCTGTAATTTGCTTATAATATCATTCTTTATGTCTAAATCATGAACCCATTTAGATCTTATCTTGGCATGTAGTGTTAGGTGTGGGTCAAGCCCTAATTTCTTCCATACTAGTTTCCAATTTTCTCAGCAGTTTTTGTCAAATAGTGAGTTCCTATCCCAGAAGCTGGGGTCTTTGGGTTTATCAAACACTAAATTGCTATAGTTATTTCCTTGTTTGTGATTCTATCTTATGCCATTGATCGACTACTCTATTTCTTAGCCAGTACCAAATGGTTTTGATGACCGCTGCTTTATAATATAGTTTTAGATCTGGTACAGCAAGGGCACCTTCATCAGCATTTTTTTTCATTAATTCCCTTGAAATTCTTGACCTTTTGTTCTTCCAGATGAACTTTGCTACTATTTTTTCTAGATCTATAAAATAATTTCTGGGGAGTTTGATTGGTATGGCACTAAGTAAATTAACTAGTTTGGGTAGTATTGTCATTTTTATTATATTCGCTCGGCTATCCATGAGCATTTGATATTTTTCCAACTGATTAGGTCTGACAAAAAATCATATGCTTAAAAGCATACATTAACAAAATAGAAAAGGACAGAATTAGCAAAGTGAACATGAATTTTTAAAAAAATTGGAAAGTCAATAAATAAATAAATCTGAAATAAACACAAAAGAAATCTTTAAAATTAGAAGGAAACTACATTGGAAACAAAGAAGCCACAGAATTGATAAATAACTAAAAGCTGTTCTTTGAAAAGACTAATAAAATTTATAAACCCTTGACTAACCTATTAAAAATTAGAACAGAAAATCAAATCAATTAAAATAGCAAATGAACAAAGTGAAACCACAGCAAAGTCAGGAGAAATGAAAAGAATAATCATAACATATGCACAGTTATAGTCTTACAAAGCTGATGATGCAAAACAAAGTAAAACAAAAGTAAGGAATACTTTCAAAAATACAAAATGCTATGCTATCAGAAAACCAGAGAGATCTTAATTGAATCTCAGAAAAGGTCATAAATCTAGCCATAAAGAAACTACTAAAGAGGAGGGAAACTTCTTTATCCTGAGAAATTCACATAAGAATTTTATCAGACTTTTTAAAGAACAGTTAGTACTCATATTTCATGTATTATTCTCAAAAGCTAAGAAAGAAAGCACTCTACCAGAATCCTTTTATGAAAAAAATATATAGTACATTAAACCAGGGAAAGCTAAGACACAGAAGGGAAACTATAGGCCAATGTCATTAATTTATAATTACTCAAACATTTGAAACAAAATTCTATAAAATGGACTATAGTGATTTATCATTATGACCAAATGGGATTTATAATAGGGATACAAAAATGGTTCAATATTGGGAAAACAATCAATACAATTGTTTAATTAATTAAGAAATATTATTTTAAAAAAGAAACACATCATCATTTTAATAGATTCAGAAAAAGTCAGACAAAATACAACATTCTTTTATGCTAAAAAGCCTACAAAGTATAGGCATGAAGGGACCTTTTAGAAAATATCAGAAAAGGTATTTAACTAAAACCATAAACAAGCATTATCTGTAATGAGGATACCTTTTGCCAATAAATATGGAAGCTCAAATCTGGTTTCATACAATTAACATTTACTAGCTGTGTGACCCTAGGCAAGTTATTTAACCCCAGTTGTCTTACAAAAAAAAAAAATTGGTAACCTAGCATATGTAACAAGGATAAACTAGATTTTTTTCCCAATAAAATTGGGGGTGAAAGAAGGAAATCTATTGTCACCACTATTATTTGATAGAGTACTAGGAATATTTACTATAGCAATAAAATAAGAAAAAAATTAAGGGAATAAGCATGAGTAAAGAAAAAATTATTACTTTTGCAGATGATATATTATACTTAAAGAATTCTAGAGATTAAACTAAAAGCTAATTGAAATAATAACCAGCAATTTCAGGATACAAAATAAATACATATCATAATTTCTATATAATACCAATAAAATAGAAAGAAAAATATCATTACATTAACTACAAAATGAATAAAATACATGAGTCGACTTACCAAAATCCATAAAAGACTATACAAAAATAACTACAAATCATTGTTTATATATATGAAGACAGACCTAAATAAAAGGAAAAAAATCAATTGCTCATGGATAGGACAAGTCAATATAAAAAAATGATAACTTTCTAAATTAAATCACTTGTTGAATTCCATACCAATTAAACTATCAAAAGATGATTCTCTTCTGATGAGGAAGAAGTTGACTGTAGGTTGCGGTAGTTCTGTATGCTTCTGAGCATTCACAGGTATTTCTTCATCAGGATTTTGATTTGATCATCTCCATATGGCTCTCTTCTGCCCCATTGTAACTTATGGATGGGGCTTTTATGACACTTCAGTTTTTCTATCATTTTTTCATCCACTGGGGAATCATATTAACTGAATAGAAAGACTACTGGATTTGGACTCAGAAGATCTGGATCCAAATCTCAGCTTTGCCACTAAAAAGCTGACAAGTGACTAATTTTCTGGGCTTCAGTTTCTTCATCAAAAAAATAAGGAATAAGGATTTCTAATCCTTTCCAACTCAAAATTTACTAGATTTGTTGTCATGAAACAGTATTCCCTTTGTTCACTTTCAGGATTAACTTCCAAAGATGAAAGCTTTCTTTTCAGGCACTATGTACATGGAAGGGCTCATTAGCTCATGTCTATAAAAATTCTCTGAACTTCTTGGAAAGTAACATTTTAATAACTCAGACAGTTAGGTGGCACAAGGGATAGAATGTTGGTCTTTGATGATCCTAGCTTGGATCAGTCAGTTTGAAAAGCCACCATGTATTTGGACAGACATTAATTTCAGAAGTTCTTAGAGCTACCTCGTTAAAGAGGGAAAAAAAAAAATCTAAACATGATTTGCTAATTAAAAGCCCAAAGATAATGAACTTGGGTCCCTACTAGTCCAGAGCTGTTTTGAAACATGGATGATATTCATATTTATTTTTCTATACACAAGTTGTAGAAGTACCAAACATAGGTCTTGTCTCTGTTTTATCTCTGAACTCCAGTACCTAGCACATTGCCTTACATACACTAGGTACTTAATAAATGTTTGAAGAATTAATTCTTAAAATTTAGGACTTGCTGTGGACAATATTAAAATGTAATGCACATCCTTTTCACCATGTCAAAATGAATTCAAGTAGTAGAACAGATAGACAGATGGGAAAAATAGATGATTTCAGTTTGACTTCCTTGTTGTAAGTTTATAGATAGGACAAATCAAACCTTTTCAGAATTGAGTGTGTCTCATTGAAAAAAAAATGCCATTATTCTCACTCTCTTTTGTTGTTTGCTTGCATTTTGTTTTCTTTCTCAGTTTTTTTCTTTCTTGATCCAATTTTTCTTGGGCAGCAAGATAACTGTATAAATATATATACATATATTGGATTTAACATATATTTTAACATATTTAACATGTATTGAACTACCTGCCATCTAGGGGAGATGGTAAGAGGAAGGAGGGAATAATTTGTTTTTTTTGTTTTTTTTGTTTTTTTGTTTGTTTTTTTTTATAAAGCTTTTTATTTGCAAAACATATGAGTGACCTTTCAACATTGACCTTTGCAAAAAACTTTTTTTTTCCCAAGCTTTTCCTTTCCTTCTCCCCACCCCCCACCCCTAGATGACAGGTAATCTAATACATGCTAGATAGGATAAATTATATGACAAATACAATACATGTATACATATCTATACAGTTATCTTACTGCACAAGAAACATCAGATCTAGAAAGAGAAGAAGAAAGAAAAAAAAAAACAACCTAAGAAGGAAAACAGAATGCATGGAAATATTCACAGAAAGCGTTAAAATGCTGTGTTGTGGTTCACTCTCAGTTCCCACAGGCCTCTCTCTGGATGTATATGACTATCTTCATCGCAGCACAACTGGTTTGAATCACATCATTGTTGAAGAGAACCATGTCCATCAAAATTGATCATCATATAGTCTTGTTGCTGTGTGTAATGTTCTCCTGGTTCTGCTGATTTCACTCAGCATCAGTTCATGCAACTCTCTCCAGGCCTCTCTGAAATCCTCCTGTTGGTCATTTCTTACAGAACAATAATATTCCATAACATTCATATACCATAATTTATTCAGCCATTCTCCAGTTGATGGACATCTTTTCAATTTCCAGTTTCTTGCCACTACAAAAAGGGCTGCCACAAACATTTTTGCACATGTGGGTCCCTTTCAGGAGGGAATAATTTGGAACAAAAGGCTTTACAAAGGTCGTTGTTGAAAAATTACCCATGCATATGTTTTGTAAATAAAATGCTTTAATAAAAAAAATGCATTATATATTTTTAACTGTGAGATAGGACTTGCTTCAGAGTTACATAGTTTCTTTAATTAATCAATTAACAAGCATTTATTAAATGCCTATGATGTCTTAGGCACCTTCACTGGAAGGTTCAAATATAAATTCAAAATAAAAGTTAAATCTAATCTGGAACATTTAAATTGACTGTATTTATACATCCCCACTTCTTATGTTTCTCCCTTGCTGTGTTTATTCATATTTGGCTTCTTCTAAGGATCTTTAATATCAATGGAACCCCACTTGTTAAACACCCTTTGTTCAAACTGTGTGACATAATAATGCTGCAGATGTGTAATTGATGCAGGAGAGGAGCCATGTAGCTTCCTCTACCATATCCCTGGGAAGAAGACTCTAGGAACTGGAGAATCAATTACAGTAATGATAACAGCCCAGGCCTCTTAATGGGACTAGATTTGAGGAATGGCAATGTACTCTTACTACTCTGGTGTATGATTCCTGCAAAAAACGATGGGCTCATGGCAGAGTCCCCAAGATGTACTTCGGGGCTTGAGAGGCTGATACAGCCTTTTGTATTATTTTCTCTTTCCTGGGAGGAACCCTTAATGGATTTGAAAGAAATGTCAGCTTCAAAGAATTTAGAATAGCCTGAGCAAAATAATAACCAGAATGCTGAAAAGACTGTGGTATGACGGAAAAAAAACATGGATTTAGAAGGATGAGAGAGCTATCATTGCAACAACAATAATAATAGCTTTCATATATCCCTATAAGGTTTATATGATACTTTACATATATTATCTCATTTAATTCTCATAAAATACTATTATTCTTATTTTGCAGATTAGGATATTAAGGCTGAAAAAAGTCAAGTGATTTTACCAGGATTACACAAGTGTGCAAAGTATCTGAATCAGGATTTAAACTCAGATCTTTTGACTTCAAGTTAAAGATTCAGTCCCATATGCTACCTAGCTGCTTAAGTTAAGAAGTTAAGAGGGTTTTAAGGACACAATCTAATGAACCCTTTTAGCCCCTTGGGACAGAGGTAGTGACTGAAAAGAGCCTTTTTCTTTAGAAAGTGAACAAAGGGAACCCTGTTTGAACATTTCCCGGATACTGTTCAATGGGAATTCTATTTTTTTATGGATGACCCTGAATAAGGCTGGTCTTTTCCTCCTGGTAGCTGGGTCCATTTCCATTTCCATATCCCAACCTGTGTTTAGAAAAAGTAAATTTTATCTTTTTAAAACCCAGTGGACAATTCTACTTTTGTTGAGTTTGTCCTTCCTTCAGTATTGGCTTTTTGATGAATAAGGAGGAAAGATAAGTTGGAAACTAACTCCATTGAAGAGTACTGGAGTACAAATAATAACCTTAGGCAAATTCATCTTATCAACTTCCTCTATAACAATTTTAATTCCAGTTTCTCCCATGTAATAACCCTTCACATATTTCCAGGTATATCAGAATATCCTTATCTAGTGGACAGACTGCTGACAATTTCAACCAACAGGTTGAACCTGTTACCACTCTGAAGAGAACAAAGCATTTGAAGGAATAAATCAGACATCATTCATATTTTTTTAGAATTCTGAATTAGAATTGTGTGTAAAATAATAGTAGCTAACCATTACATGTAATTTAAAGATTTCAGGAGCATTTTCCACATACTTTTCTCACAATAGCTTTGTGACACAGTTGTCAAAGGTTATATTATTATTCCCCTTTTGTGAGCTTTCAAGTAGTTAAGCACACACTAATAAGTTTCCATTTTGACCTTATTTTGATATGAAGTGTGAGATACAGATCTATGCTGAGTTTCTAACATATTATTTTCCACTTTTCCCAGCAATTTTTGTGAAATAATGAGTTCTTATTCCAGAAGCTGGAGTTTGGGGATTTATCAAATACTAGATTAAGCTTTGATTATTGTGTTGTGTGTATCTAATCTATTTCACTGATCCACCACTCTATTTCTTAGCCAATACCAAATGGTTTTGATGTCTACTGCTTTATAATATAGTTTTAGGTTTGGCACTGCTAATCCACAATCCTTTGTTTTTGTTTTTTTGTTTTTTTCATTAATTCTCTTGATATTCTTGACCTTTTGTTCTTCCAGATAAATTTTGTTATTTTTTCTACTTCTATAAAATAATCTTTTGGCATTTTGATTGGTATGGCACTGAACAAACAGACCAATTTAGGCAGCATTGTCTTATTATATTAGCTCAACCTAATCATGAACAATTAATATTTTTTCAATTGTTTAGATTTGACTTTATTTGTGTGAGAAATGTTCTGTAATTGTGTTCATATAGTTCTTAGATTTGTCTTGGCAGGTAGACTCCCAAGTATTTTATTTTGTCTACCTTAATTTTAAATGGAATTTCTCTTTCTATCTCTTGCTGAGGGGCTAATATATAGAAATGCTAATGATTTGTGTGGGTTTACTTTATATCCTGCAACTTTGCTAAAGCTGTGTTTTGTTTCCAATAAGTTTTTGGATGATTTTTTAGGATTCTCTAAGTATATCATCATATCATTTGCAAAGAGAGATAGTTTTATTTCCTCATTACCTATTCTAATTCCTTTAATTTCTTTGTCTTTTCTTATTTCTAAAGCCCGCATTTCTAGTACAATGTTGAATAATAGTGGTGATAATGGGCATCCTTGTTTCACTCCTAATATTATTGGGAATGCAGCCAACTTCTCTTCATTACAAATAATGCTTGCTGTAGGTTTTAGATAGATACTGCTTATTATTTTAAGGAAAACTCCCTTTATCTGTATGCTCTCTAGTGTTTTTAATAGGAATGAGTGCTGTATTTTGCCAGCATCTATTGAGATTATTATATGATTTCTGTTGCTTTTGTTATTGATATGGTCAATGATGGTAATAGTTTTCCTGATATTGAACTAGCCCTGCATTCCAGGTATAAATCCCACTTAGTCACAGTGTACTATCCTGCTGATAAATTGTTGTAATTTCTTTGCTAATATTTTATTTAAAATTTTTGCATCAATATTCATTAGTGAGATCGACACACTAAGTTTTAAGGATGTGATTCAATCCCAAGTCTTCCTCACTAGATGCCTAATACTTTGTTTCCTATACCCCTTGCCTCTGAGGGTAATGAACTACCATGTGTGGAAAGACTTTTTGTGTAGGCCAGAAGATAGTGTTGAAAAAACAGCAAGTAACCAAATACATTAACCAACAAAAGACAATTAGTTTGATACTGGGAAAAGTGGGTCAAAATTCCTGAGCCCTTTCAGGGGTTTTCCATTATCTAAATCTTGTGATGTGCATAGAACAAAGCAATAGCAAAAAGTCCTGTTGAGAGGGGGAGATGAAAGAAATTCAGCTTCTACAATCTCATTTAGCACTTTATGGCTTGCTGAAAGTGGGTCCTGAGAACATTTTTCAAGACCTGGGAGCTGTGATAAGAATTGTAAGAGATTTCTCAACATCATTCAGTTGAAAGTCATATCAAGGGAGTAAGAGGAAGCAGCAGGGAGTCAGGATTCATCAAAAGAATAGACAATCTTTGCCTGGGGCATCTTACCAGCTGTTAGCTGTCTGACTAGACAGGTAGCTTATAGTCCTCAATCAGTCATACAATGAAAGAGCTGTAGTTCTCCTTACTAGGGAGAGATTTATAAGATATTACACCTCAGCAAATACAATCAGAGACCAGCTCAGTGACCAGCTCAGTCATTCCCTGACCACCCATGTTTTCTACCTGACAATCAGCAAGATTTTACTAAGTGCAGAACGAATGTTCTAAGTACTTGGGATACAAAGGCAAAAAACAGTTCCTGCTCTCAAAGAGCTCACAGTCTAATGGGGGAGACAACATGTTAACAATTCTACAAACTAAATATCAATAGGATAAATTAAAGATAATCAACAAAAAGAAAGCATTAGTCAGGGAAGGATCCTGAGAATTCCACAGTTGGGGATCACTCAATGAAAGTGCTTGCAGTCAAGAAGCAAAGTGCCTTGTCCAAAAAAGCAGCAAGAGGAGCAGTGTCATTGGATCAAAGGGTATGGATAGTAAAGTGTAATAAAGCAGGAAGAGTAGGAAGGAGTCATTTTGGAGGGCTGGAAATGCCAGAGAATTTTACATTTCACCCCAGGGTAATTAGAGGTTGCTGGAGTTTATTGAATAATGGGGTAATGTGGTCTCCCTTGGTGGGTGAAGGATATGATGGTATAACTCTGTCTTTTCTGAAGCTTGTTACATAGTTTCATTTGTGCTTTAGGAAGATTAATTTGACAGCTGACTGGGAAGAAACTTGAAGCAAGAAGACTATCCAAAAAGCTATTGCAATAGGTTAGATACCAAGTGGTAATAATGTTGTGGTTCTCACAATAACTTTGAAAAATACATAATACAAATATTATTATCCCATTTTACAGATGTCTCAAATAGGTTAAGTTATCTGCTGATAGTCACATACATAATAGGAGGGGATTTGGATTCAATTTTTCCAAGTTTTCTTGGATTCCAAGTCTAGTTTTTTTATCTCTCTAACCACAGAAAAGAGCAACTCTAAGGGAAATTAATTTGTAGCTGTTCAGTTGTTTTGCAACTGTGTCCAGCTCTTCATGACCTCATTTGGGGTTTTCTTGAGAAAGATATGGGAGTGATTTGCCATTTCCTTCTCCAGCTAATTTTATAAATAAGGAATCTGATAATGGGGATAAGCTAGAAGTATCCCCAATAAGATCAGAAGTGAAACAAGGATACCTATTATCACCACTACTATTCAATATTGTACTAGAATTGTTAGCTTTAGCAATAAGGGAAGAAAAGAAATTGAAGGAATTAGGGTAGGCAATGAGGAAACAAAATTATCACTCTCTGCAGATGATATGATGGTATATTTAGAGATTCCTAGAGAATCAACTAAAAAACTACTAGAATCAATTAACTGTATCTTACCAACAAAGCCCAGAGAGAAAGAGAAATTCAATTTAAAATAACTGTAAACAATATAAAATATCTGGGAATGTACCTGCTAAGACAAATGAAGTACTATATGAACACAATCACAAAACACTTTTCACACTAATAAAGTTAGACCTAAACGATTGGAAAAATATCAGTCGCTCATGGGTAGGCTGAACTAATATAATAAAAATGACAATTCTACCTAAATTAATCTATTTAATGCCATACCTATCAAACTGCCAAAAAAATTACTTTATTGAGCTAGAAAAAATAATAGCAAAATTCATCTGGAAGAACAAAAGAACAAGATTATGGGGGGGGGGAGGGGAGAGAATGCAAAAGAAGGTGGCCTAGCACTACCAGATCTAAAACTGTGGCAGCAATCATCAAAACCATTTAGTCCTGGCTAAGAAACAGAGTAGTGGATCAGTGGAATAGGTTAGTTACACAAAACACAATACTCAATGACTATAGTGAGCTATCATTTGAGAAAACCATAGACCCCAATTTCTGGGATTAAAAACTCACTATTTGACAAAAATTGTTGGGAAAATTGGAAAATGGTATGGCAGAAATTAGGCATAGACCAAAATCTCATACCTTATACCAAAATAAGCTTGAAATGGGTTCATGATTTATGCACAGTGATACTATAAACAGATTAGGAGAGCTAGGGATTATCTACCAGTCAGATGTTTGGAAAAGAGAGGAATTTATCGCCAGAGAAGTAGAGCACATTATGAAATGCAAAATTGATCATTTTGATTACATTAAATTAAAAGGCTTTTGGACAAAACCAATGCAGACAAGTTTAGAAGGGGAACAGAAAGTTGGGAACTGATTTTTAGAGCTAGTGTTTCTGATAAAGGCTTCATTTCTTTTTTTTTTTTTTTTTTTTTTTTTGCTGAGGCAATTGGGGTTAAGTGACTTGCCCAGGGTCACACAGCTAGGAAGTGTCTGAGACCAGAATTGAACTCAGGTCCTCCTGACTTCAGGGCTGGTGCTCTATCCACTACACCACCTAGCTGCCCCAAAGGCTTCATTTCTAAAATACATAGCAAACTCAGTCAAATTTATAACAATACAAGTCATTCACCAATTGATAAATGGTCAAAGGATACAGGCAATTTTCAGATAGAGAAATTAAAATCACTTTTAGCCATGTGAAAAAATCTTTTGACCATTTATCAAATGGAGAATGAGTAATTTTTTTTAATTTGGGGGACTCTGCTGGCAATATTTGAGATGTAATATTATAATCAGCTATTCTTTGAATATCTGATGCAATTCACATCTAATCCTATCTTTTTTTTTTCTTAACTCATTTTTGACTTGTTCAATTTCTTTTCCAGAGATCAGGTCATTATTAAAATTCTCTATTTCTCCTATCAATCTAAATACCTTAAAATTTTACAAATACCATCCATTTCATTTATGTTGTTTGCTTACAATTTGGCAAAATAGTTTCTAATAATTTAATTTCTTCTTCAGTTGCTATATCTCCTTTTACATTTTTGATGTTGACAATATGTTTTCCCCCCTCTCTTTTTAATCAGACTAACCAGTGATTTATATGTTTTAAAGTTAAAAAAAAACTTCTAGTTTTATCTATCAATTTAATGTTTAGATTTTTATTTTTGGTTTCATATTTGTAAATCGCTTCTTTGATTTTTAGAGTTTCTATTATAGTAGTTAGTTTAAAATTTTAAAATCTCTTCATTTATATTTTTAGTGGGATGGCAAATTCATCAATCTGTTCTTTCTCTTTTTATATTTATGAAAATATTTAGAATTGTAAATTTTCTTCTTTTGTTTCATTTGATTATACCCAAAAAGTTTTGGTATATAGTCATTACTATAATTTTTTTGGAAAAGTTTTCTCTTATTTCTATGACTTGTTTTTTGACCCAGGATTACTTAGAATTGAGCTATTTACTCTCTGCTTTTTTTTTCTTTTTAAAATATTTTTTACTGATGTCTTTTTTTTTACACCATCAGAGTTATCCCCAATATCCCTCCCCTCCCATCCTATAGAACCATTCCACACAACAAATAATATTTTTGCTACAAAGAAAAAAGATGAGAAAAAATCAGCACAATTGATCAATATTTTGGAAAATGTACAAAGTAGATTTTCCATCTCCATGAATAAGTGGTTCAATTAATTTTAATATTTCTTTCAAAGGCATCTTATTAAATATAATTTTATTGCATATGGTCACTAAAAGATGTGTTTTAATATTCCTGCTTTTCTGCATTTAATTTGTGAGGCTTTCATGTGTTTATACATGTTCAGTTTTTATAAAGGTGTCAAGCATAGCAGAAATTTTTAAAATCCTATTATAATTTATTAATCATCAGAAACCAGACACCTAACTTTTCTAAAATTTTCTCAGTTTCTTAATTTATTTATGGTTTATGTTTTAGTTAGAGTTCTAGCTTTGAGAGGAATATATTCAGATCGCCAACTATTATACTTTTACCTGCTCTTTGTTTTTTTCAATAGTAATCAGTATACACATCTGTATACACACACACATACACATATGTAGCATTAATATTGATCCATATGCTGTTACTTTTAGACTTAATGTAGTTTTTCTTTTTATCTCTTTTAATTAAGTCTATTTTTATTGTTGTCTTCCATGAAACTACTATTTGTAAAATTCAACCTGAAGTATAATAGATTTTCCTCTATGTGAATTTATTTATCTCTATTTATCTTATTTATCTCTATGTGAATCTTTCTGTTTCAAGTGTGTTTCTTGTAAACAATTGTTGGAGTCTGTTTTTTTTTTTTTAATTTATTCTGCTACCCTCCTCTATTATGGGTAAGTTCATCCCATTTATATTCTAAGCCATGGCTGTTCATTATAAATTTACTCTTCCTTGATGCCTTTTTCTGTCTTTGCTCCTGCACCCTTCTAAATAAAGAAGGTATTGAAAAAGGGTATACTTAACATTAGTGATCTATGTTTGATGCAGACTCTTTCCTTTACCCTAATCCTCTGTTGTCTAGTTCTGATAAATGTGCAATGTGTAGCCTGCTTCTCCTATTCCTTCCTTTATCTTAACATATTTTTCTTACACATTCTGGTTATATGAAAGAAGTTCCAATCTTTTATTTCCTCCTTATTTACTAATATATTCTTTTTTTCCTTTCCTTTTTTTCCTCTTAAAAGCATTAAAATATAACAAAACTACCCTAAAACCTTGTGTGTCTTATTTATTTCTTTTATGATCCTTGAAGGCTTTAGGGTTTTAAGGGGACATCATTTTTTCTTCTCTCCAGCTATAATATAGCATTTCATCATGGTATAATCCCAACTATTCAAAAGTATTATCTTTTTATACTTCTCTTAACTCTTATGTTTGCCTTTCAAAATATCTATTCAGCATTTGTCTCTTCTTCAGAAATACTTGGAACTATTCCTCCCACCTCCACCTCCAAAATTTTATTCAGCTTCATTGAGTAAGTTATTCTTGGTTATAAGCCTTTATTTTTTATCCTTTGGATTATCATATTTCAAGTTCTCTTCTCCTTTAAGAATGATGATAATGATGGTAGCTAATATTTATATAGCACTTTAAGGTTTGAAAAAAACTTTATATATGTTAACTCATTTGATCCTCACAACACTGTGTGGTAGATGCTATTATTATCCTCCTTTTTCAAATGAGGAAACTAAGGTAGATAAAGGTTAAGTGCTTTACCCAGTGTTGCACAACTTGTAAGTATTGTATGATTCAGATTGTGACTCCTTGGTACTGAACTCTTTCTGGCTACTTTGCTGGGAGTTTTTGTTTTAAAATATCAAGAAAAAAACCCTAAACCTAGAAAGAGTGTGACTGTTTTTTTGTTTGTTTGTTTTTTTCTATTTTTGTTTGATCCTTTGATTCTGGTAAGTTTGAGTTTTATTAATGATTTCTTAAAATATAGTATCTAGGCTATTTTTTCATATGTTTAAGATTTTCAAATAGTTACATGCTTCTTATATGAACTTTCTTTGACGTGTTTTTCAGGTCACTCTTTTTAAAATAAGAGATAGTTTACTTTTATTCTATTTGTTTTCATTCTTTTGATTTTATTCTAATTTTTATTGTTGTCTCATGGAATCCTTACATTATTTTTGCTCCACTTTTCAAAAAGTCTATATTTGAGTAAGATTTTGAATCTCCTTTTCTAAGTTTTTTAGTCTCCTTCTAATTCTGTCCTCTAGAACTCTCATTTTCTTTCCCACTTATTCCTCAGTAGGAATTTATTTTATTTGTTTTTTGATTATAAACTCATATCATTTCTTTCAGGAATTCCAACAGACTTTTGGGAAAATATGTGCATTCTTTATGTTTGTAGATAGTATAGTTATTCTCTTCTCCTAAGATTGTGTTTTAAGTGTTTCTGGTTCTGTGATCATTGGTGTTTTCCTTTGTTTACTCATTTTTCCAGCCTTACTTCCTGAATTGAGATTTCATGTTAGGATCCTGTACTGACAGCTGGTAAAGCAGTAAATAGAGCTCTTGGCCTGGAGTCAGGAAAATCTGAATTCATATCTGACCTTAGATACTAGTTCTTTGCCTCAGTTCCTTAACTATAAAATGGGGATAATAACAGCACTTATTTTTGGGTTGTTTTGAAGATTAAAAGATGTGATATTTATTTAGTGGTTAGTATAGTGCCTGGGACATAGCTGATATTATATAAATGTATATTTTTTTCTTCTTTCCCACAAGTTCTGTACAGTCCTGGAAGGGATATTGAGAAGTTCTTTGGTATCATCTATATTACTTAAGATCTGTGTTGTGTATATTTCATTATTTAAGGGCATTGGGACTAGCCCAAGCCAACAAATTGTAATGGTTTTTCTTTGCAGGATGAGAAGTTTGTTCCAAGTCAGTCTGCATGACTCAGACTGTACTAAGATTGCTATCTTCCATTTTCAAGCCTTACAGGTTCCTGAGACTTAGTTCAAGAACTGAGCAACACAGCTATAAGAAAAGGCTGAGAATTCCTTGACTAGAATCTTATCCAGGATTTCTTCCCTCTTTCCCTGATATAGGTATAGGTTATGGGCTTCCCTGATTTATCCTTAGTCCCTGTGCTAACAGATTTCTCAGAAAAGCATGATGAAACCAAAATGCTGAAGTGAAAATTCTTTTTCAGGAAATTATAAAAAAAATTACTAAGAATTATTGAAATCAGATCACCAAGTAGAGCTTGATAGAATATAAAGGTTATCACCAGAGACAAGATCCATGTTCAACACACCCAGAAATATAATTGTCAAGCTCCAAAGTTTACAGACCAAAGAAAAAATACTACAAGTACTCAGGAACAGATAGATAATGTGCCAAAGAAATAACAAAAATATTTGCAAACTTCCTTTAACATGATGGAGTAAGTGGAAGCAAACTAGCTTATATCTTTCATAAGTATTACAAAAAGAAAAACAAAAACACTGAATCATAAAACATCAACAATTTCAAGGAGAAACTATTGCAAACAAATTTCACTCACCCAAATCTCTATCGAGACAGACTGCGTCTCATTGAAATTTTCAGTATAGGGACCAAAGGTAAGTCAAGGAAGTCTAAAACTATACCTATATATACCAATCAAACTCCCAAGAAATTATTTAACTGACCTAGAAAAAATAACAACAAAATTCATCTGGAAAAACAAAAGGTCAAGAATTTCAAGGGAATTAATGAAAAAAAATGCAAATGAGGGTGGCCTAGCTGTACCAGATCTAAAACTATATTATAAAGCAGTGGTCATCAAAACCATTTGGTACTGGCTAAGAAAGAGAGTAGTGGATCAGTGGAATAGGTTAGGTTCACAGGAAAAAATACTCAATGACAACAGTAATCTAGTATTTGATAAACCCAAAGACCCCAGTTTTGGGGATAAAAACTCACTATTTGACAAAAACTGCTGGGATAATTGGAAACTAGTATGGAAGAAACTAGGCACTGACCCACACCTAACACCAAATACCAAGCAAGATAAGGTCAAAATGGATTCATGATCTAGGAATAAAGAATGATATTATAAACAAATTAGAACAATGTAGGATGGTTTACCTCTCAGACCTGTGGAGGGGGAAGGAATTTGTGACCAAAGAACTAGAGATCATCATTAATCACAAAATAGATAAGTTTGACTATATCAAGTTAAAAAGTTTTTGTACAAACAAAATGAATGCAGACAAGATTAGAAGGGTAGCAGTAAACTGGGAAAATATTTTCACATTCAAAGGTTCTGATAAAGGCTTCATTTCTAAAATATATAGAGAATTGACTCAAATATATAAGAATTCAAGCCATTCTCCAATTGATAAATGGTCAAAAGATATGAACAGACAATTTTCAGATGAAGAAATTGAAACTATTTCTAGTCACATGAAAAGGTGCTTCAAATCACTATTGATCAGAGAAATGCAAATTAAGACAACTCTGAGATACCACTGCACACCTGTCAGATTGGCTAAAATGACAGGAAATGATAATGATAAATGTTGGAGGGGATATGGGAAAACTGGGACACTGATACATTGTTCGTAGAAATGTGAGCGGATCCAACCATTCTGGAGAGCAATTTGGAACTATGCTCAAAAAGTTATCAAACTGTGCATACCATTTGACCCAGCAGTGTTTCTACTGGGCCTATATCTCAAAGAGATTTTAAAGGAGGGAAAGGGACCCACATGTGCAAAAATGTTTGTGGCAGCCCTTTTTATAGTGGCAAGAAACAACTAGAAATTGAAAGGATGCCCATCAATTGGAGAATGGCTGAATAAATTATGGTATATGAATGTTATGGAATATTATTGTTCTGTAAGAAATGACCAGCGGGATGATTTTAGAGAGGCCTGGAGAGACTTGCATGAACTGTTGCTGAGTGAAATCAGCAGAACCAGGAGAACATTATACACAGCAACAAGACTATACGATGATCAATTCTGATGGACATGGTTCTCTTCAACAATGATGTGATTCAAACCAGTTCCTATTGTTCATTGATGAAGATAGTCATATACATCCAGAGAGAGGCCTGAGGGAACTGAGTGTGGACCACAACATAGCATTTTAATGCTTTCTGTGAATATTTCCATGCATTTTGTTTTCCTTCTTAGGTTTTTTTTTTCCTCTCTCTCTCTCTTTCTAGATCTGATGTTTCTTGTGCAGTAAGATAACTGTATAGATATGTATACATATATTGGATTTGTCATATAATTTATCATATTTAGCATGTATTAGATTACCTGTCATCTAGGGGTGGGGGGTGGGGGGAAGGAGGGGAAAAGCTTGGAATAAAAAAACAGTTTTTGCAAAGGTCAATGTAGAAAAATCACTCATATGTTTTGTAAATAAATAAAATGCGTGCTTTTAATTAAAAAAAAAAAAGAACTATACCTATATCAGGGAAATTCCAATTCCAATGTGGCCAACTACAGTATGTCCACTTAATATAGCCAGTATCAGGGAACCAGTTTGATCAGGGACAGATCCAAACCCTCCTCGTGCCTAAATCACATAGACAGAAGCCTAGCAAAAATAGCAGCAGTTTAACCAGTTCACAGATGAACAGCAGTTCTACAGGAGTCAACAAATCACCATTTCAAACAACCAGGACCTGACCCAGTCTGTGCTTAGCCTGCCAATCAGACCTTGGACAGCTAGCTACTGAGTCTGGCCATGGCTGCATCCAGCACAACCATTGCACAGGGCTGTCCAGAGGATTCATTTCTGCCAAAGTGGCTTGACCTCATAGACCCACCAACCACAGAGGTAAGCACACTGATGTATTACACCCACATTATAAGTTAGAAAAATCACCAGCTGAAAAGTACAGGATTTAAAACACTTCCTTTTTTATTTTGTTTTTTTTTAAAGGAATTAATATTTCAATAAATTTAGCTGTATATCCAAGGCTATTGAAATGAGAAATGTTCATGCATAACATATTTATAGCATTTTCTTGAGAGATGTTGACTGTAGAAGTAAAATTTCTGCCCTCCACCCCATTTCCTCCCAAGAGCAGCTCTCAAAGGGAACATGAATAACCAACAAGCTCCTAAAATAGCTGCTTTCATTCTTATTTGCCACCTTCAGTCAATGCACCCACTCTCACAGGTCACTGAGTGGTCACTTCTCCCCTACCATTGTCCAGAACTAAAAATTTGTATCTACAAACTATAGAGTCTTCATGTTAAAAGATGAACTTGCCTTCCAGGCACAGTGTCTTGGAGTCAGGAAAACCTGAATGAGCTCATTTTGAATCTCCCCTGTTTCAGGGAAACAGGAGCTTTTCTTCCAATTTTCCCCTCCACCCCTAATCCCATTTTTTTTCTCCTCAGGAAATGAATGAATAATTGTGCTAGCTTTTTCTACTGCATGAACTCAATACTGCATGAATTGAAATGCAATGAATAAAGCTATTTTCTTAGATTAAAAAACAAATCAAAGTCATTTTGTGAGTTTGTCACAGAGCCAACAAGAACCCAGTTTCTTGAATCCAGTTGTCCAGTGTCTTCCCACTCCTGCTATACTACAACTCAGAAAGGGGTGAGGAAAGTCTCAGGGCTGACTCTTCAGGAGGGCATCAGATGTTCGGTGGGTGTCAGCATGTAGGAAGAGTGATGTTTCTTTTCTTGCAGTGGCCTGTTTTACTTGGTCAAATCTTTCTTAAGGGAATGTTAGGCTAGTGGAAAATATGCTTTTCTGAAATAAAAAGAACCAAGTTGGTTCTCTGACCTATCCCTTTCTAGCTTGGGAAGAATTATTTTGGAGAATCACTTCATCTGTAAAATAAGACCCAAAATCTTGATACTAACTACCCCACAAGCTAGTTCCAAGAATTTTGCTCTTATATTTGCTCTTATTATGGGGAAAATGCTTTGTAAACGTTAAAGCACTATTTATTGTAGGGGAAAAGGCATGTGCCCTTTGTAAGGGCATAGACATTTCCTGAAAGCCTTGGTAGTAGAAGTATCTGAATGGTGGCCACTGTCTCTGGCTCCTCTCACTGTTTTTCAAATAGTGTGCTGGGAAACTGGAAATTAGATTGTGGGACAGCAAGACAGTTATGGCTGATGCGCACAGTCCGTTCCAGGACTAGTTGGGAGACAGGGATGTCAGTAATATTGAGGTGGTGGGATGCAAGACTGTTTCCCTGCCAGATGTTTCCCCTCAGCTATAAATGGATCATGTTGACATGCTCACACCATGGATCCCTGATGGAAGGGGCAGCAGGAGGAATTTCCCTTTGGCTACAGTTTTTTTAGTCTACAATCATACCAGTATTGAAGTATTCCCCGGTTTAAGGCTGAAATGCCTAGGACAGCATAGGAGTTTTACCCCAAAAGGTTTTCTACCAGCTCCCATGAGTAAGCAAGCCATTCCCTTACTGACTGAATCCTTATCTGAAAGGCCTGTATTTCTTCCCTGCAAAGTGAAAAAGGACTGAATTTAAAAGTTGAAAGTTGAGAGGAGGCACTTCTTGGATGATATTGAGAATATAAGCTGTTAATGGATTTTCCTAACTGTATTCTTTTTTTCTGTTTCTAAATAAATTATCCTTTTTATCACCACAGTGTAATGGCATATGATTGATTAATATCAGATCTAGATCTGGGGAGAAGAGATTTGCAGAGAGAGAAAAACAATAATGAACATAAGAAATGTTCATTGGAACAGAGATAAAGCCAAATTCAGTTTAATTAGCCTCAAAGTAACAGAAGAGGCCTATTTTAAGGCCTTATGGCCTCTCTATGCTCAAGTCTATCTTTGGTTATGTCAAGAGACTCAAGTTCTGTGTGAAATTAGAAAAAGTTCATAAAAATGTAACAAGCAAAATAGATTCTAGATCTTAGATTCTTATTTCATTAAGGCATAATTTGAATTTAAGTAAATTGTGATCTCCCTCAAACTAGAATAAATTATAATTATATATTTTCATGTTATACATTATAATAATTTGATGAATCCCAAACAGGATTCAAATTTCAATTTCTAAAAAAATGAAATTGAATTGAATGGTTTTCTTAAAAAAAAAAAACCTCGTCCCACCAAAAAAAACAAGACCCCATGTAATTTTTAACATAACCGAACCTACACATTTTCTACAACAGACTATAATGAATTGAGAACAAAATTATCTCTGCACCTGCATCAAACTAATATTAAATTTACTGTAATAAATGCAGACAACCATTGCTAAGGGTACCTTGTTTCCCTTCCTCCTCCCCAGCTCAGTGTGTCATGAGAGTGAAAGGATTCAACATTCAGAACTCCTTGATCAGAACTCCTCTTGAACCTAAGGACCCGCTGATTGAAGGGATCTGATTAGAATGGTGTGGTGGAAATAACAGCCGATTTAAAGGAGATTTGGGTTCAAATCCTAACCCAGCATCTGGTAACTTGGAGTTAGTCACTCCACTGAGGGCTTTTCCTTGTAGAGCCCAAAAGAATTTCAGGATACCCTGTGCGATAGGGTCAGAAATTCTCCTATGCCATTCCTCTGAATCGGATGCAGTTTATCTGATTGACCACAGTTTCCTTGATGCAGTCCTTTATCTGGGGGGGCAAAAAAGGTCCCAGACACTGTAGTCAGGGATTCTCAGACTTCATGGGCACCTAAGACCACTTGAGTCACCGTTGGTTCATGACTAATTGACCAGGCAAGTTTCCACATGGAGACAATGAGGACAATAAAGCACATACTGTGTTAGGACAAAGTAAACCTGTTTTGTTAAATGGTTAGTGACTTACAAACACTTCATGTTGTCCCAAGATCAAATCTGAACCAGAGGGTGCTGGTTTTAGAACAACACATACAATACGCTGAAAAAAATTCCTCTTTCAGTCTGGATTCCTTGCAAATATTTCTGAGCCAATGGGAACCTCTGGGAGATGGACAGTGAGATGGAATTGCCTGATTGCTTGGGAGTATTGAGGAGGAGTCTACATCTTCCAGAAGAGTAAAGATAAATCCATTCATACTCTACTGATGACATGCACTCACCACATCATGAAGGAAAAATAGCTAACAGAAATTCACTTTTGTTCCACGTTGAAGATCTTTGATATACTCATGTAGTAATAGAAGCTCATATTAATATTGTTTTTCATTCAGTCATTTATTTCAGTGGTGACCCCATTTTCAGTTTTACTTAGCAAGGATACTTGCCATTTCCTTTTCCAGCTCATTTTACAGATGAGGAAATTGAGGCAAAATCATTTGACTTGGCAAGGAACACACAGCTAATGAGTGTCTAAGATTGGATTTGAACTCAAGTCCCCCTGACTCCAGATCCAGAGTTCTAACCACTAGCTGCCTGTATTGTGTTTTATACTTTAGATAAGTTTTTTTTTTAAGCACACCTAAATAGTACCCTCATTCCTTCTACAAGTTAGTTCATTGATTCTTAGCAAACAGTCCTTGTCTTTCAATAGTAGTAACACTGACTGTATTGACTTGAACAGTCTCTCCAGGTTGACTTGACTTATTGTTGGACTTGGGCATGACTGTCCCGTGTCTTAATTTCAATAAGAAAGTTGGATTAGATGCTCTCTAGGGTCCCTTCTGGTACAGAACAAAGAACCTATATTATTTGTTTATAATATTTCTCTGAATTTTTCATACTTATAATTTCTTATATCAACATACCATATTAACATTATATCACACTATAATAATATTCATCCATTATATTTGTTCAACCATTTGTCCAGTTTTTAGACATGTTATTTTTAGTTTTTTACCACCTATCATGCTATGAACAGCTTTGTACATTAAGGTCTTTTCTTTCTATTCATAAGTTACCGTCTATAGTCCTAATAGTGGTATCTCTGGACTAAAGAGTAGGAACAATTTGCTGACTTCTTTTTCTTGGTCTCAAGTTATTTCCCAGTGGTATTCCCATCTCCTTTAGAAGGGAAGCAGCATCCAGCAACTCCAACAATGAGTTTTCTCATCTCTGGAAAATGTCTTCAGAAAAGCCATCTACACCCAGAGAAAGGACTGTGGGAACAGGGTGGATCACAACATAACATTTTCACTCTTTTTGTTGTTCACTTGCATCTTGTTTTCTTTCCCATTTTTCCTGTTTGATCTGATTTTTCTTGTGCAGTAAGATAATTGTATAAATATGTTTACACATATTGGATTTAACATATAAAATATATTGGATTACTTGCCATCTAGGGGAGGGGATGGAGGGAAGGAGGGGAAAATTTGGAGCACAAGTTTTTGCAAGGGTCAATATTGAAAAACTATCCATGCATATGTTTTGAAAATAAAAATCTTTAATAAAAAATTTTTTAAAATACCCTTTCAAAAAAAAAGAAAGAAAGAAAGAAAGAAGAAGAAAAAGAAAAAGTCTTCAGAAAGGCAACCAGGATGTACATCATGAAGGAACTGGGAATATTTAGCTCAGGAAAGAAAAGATGCATGGAGAAAATGAAAGCTAAGTTGAGATACTTGAAGGGTTGTTATGTGAATGAATGATTAGTTAAATGTTTGATCTCAGAGGGCAGAACTCAGAGCATGTGATGGAAATTGCAAAAATACAAGTTTAGGCATTTTAGGAACTACTTCCTAACAATCACAGCTGGCAAAGAGGAATGGGCTGCCTGGGGAGATAGTGGCCTTCTCATTGGAAGTTTCCAAGCAGGAGTTAGTCAACTACTTATTAGATCTATTATAGTGGTGATTTCTTTGAGGAATATCACAGACCAAAGAGACAGCAAAATTCCTTTTAATTCTAAGATTATGTAATATACATACAAATCTTTGCTAACTTGATGAATATGACTGGAGATGTGTTATTTTATTCAGATTCTCTGATTTGAAATATTTTAAGTAGTCATTGATAGTTTTTATTTTTTTTGAAAGTTGTTTACATTATTTGACCATATGTCTTTTTTTGTGTCAATTCACAATAGTTTTTGCATGTCAATCTTTGGTCAGATTTTTAAGGTACTAGTTCAGACCTTTTCTGCTGATTCTAGCTAACTCAGTTTTACTTGTGCACAGGATTTTAACTTTATATAAGCAAGATTATTTAATTCATCTCTTATGATTACTTCTTTTGTGGCTGGTTTTTTCCTGGTGGATTTTTCATTAAAACTCTAATTTCATGTATTTATTATACCTACCAATCACTCTGGGGGCTCTTTTGGCCATTTTTTTCTTTTTTTCTTCTGGGGTTTTAAGTGTCATTATTACAGATTCATTGTTTTCTTTTGGAGCTTTCTTCTGATATTCTCTTTCCCACTCCCTTGCACCAACTCCCCTCTTTCTCACCCATTTTTTACTTCTCTCTGATTAGTTGGTTCATTTTCCTTTTAAGAAATTCTTTCCTTCCCCTCTTTTAGTTGTTATTGCTTTTAGTTTATTTAGCACATTCAGCTTCTTTGTGGTAAAGGAGATGGGGTAGATGAAGAGGGAAAGGAGGGGATATTTTACTTATATATATATATATATATATATACATATACATACATACATATATATATACATATATATACACATATATAAAACACCTCTCATCCAGCCACCTTCCCAAAAATCCTGTAAGGCATTCCTCACAACCAGTCTATCTCATGAATAAGACAAGAATGATTTACCTTATTGATAAGGAAACAGCAACTCAAAGATTTTGAATAATTTGTCCAGATTCTCCCAGCTGCCTGGATTGTGGCAGAACTGGACTTGCCAGGTTTAATTCTTTTTCCATTGTACCATGTGGGCCACTTGAAGTTTGTTGATGATGGCTGTCATCAGTTTTAGAATGTAACCTGCTATATAACTTTGTGTGATACCTCTGAAAACCAACTGTGCATGCATTATTTTTAATTACAACAATCTTCTATCAAATGCACTTTTTCCTCCAGAATGCATTAATGAAGCTTCCTAAAACATATAAACAGATGGGTCTTGCAGCAGCATCACGAAAATCCCTGTAGTGAATAAAATCACAGAACCATTGAGCAAAAGTCAGCAAAATAAAACAGGCCAGAACTGTCCAGCCATTTCAGGATATAGTTTGCTGAGCTCTGCTCCAGATCTAGGAACTAGAAGTTTCATCATTGATGATTTGAGCTAGACTTGGCCCTCAAGATATAGTCTGCTGACCCCTGCCTCAAAACTAGGAATTAGGAATTATCATTACTGGTGATCTAGTCCAACTGAAATCTTCTAAAGAAATAAGAAAATAAGAAACTTGCCAAAGCAGTTAGAATAACATTAATTAATGTTTAAAATGTGGATTTTCATAGAACTTTTAATCTTGAGAGCTAATAGTTATAATACATAATAATGATAGCTGACATCTATATAACACTTTAAGATCTGCAAAACACTTTACATTTATTATCTCATTTGATTCTTGTAATTACCTTGTGAGACAGGTGTTATTATTACAAGCAATTATATATTCCTCATTTTACAGATGAAGAAACTGAGATCATGAGGGAAACGTATATGGCCAGGGCAACTCATTACTTTGTAACTGTAGACATCCATGTCCTTTTTCTGTTTCAAGAAGTGTAACATTAAAGTTCCTCAATGAGCACAGCTTTTGTGGTGGACATATGCTATACAGAACTGATCCATGTACTACTTGACTAACAGGTAAATGATGTCTCACAAACTAGTTGTTAATTCTCTTGGTTGTTTCTTTGATGCTCTATTTCCAAGTTCTGCTTAGTTGGGTTTACTACTTTACAGCAATTATCTTTCCCTTTCTGCTTCAAGTCTTTGCTAATGCCTTAAACTGAAGAATTATTTTTGTTTTTATGAAATTATTCTTAGTAATTTTAATGAATATAATTATACATTACACATTATCTAACCTATTACATATACCATATCTAATCGGTTCCATAATACTATATGATGTATAACATTATATCATATATGTAAATGCATATTAGATATTACTAATAATTATACTTACATGTGTATTTATGTTATCTAATATATGATACATATATAAAGTATAATAATGCATAATATTTTATTCAATATTTAACATATTAGCATACAATTATTGATATTTTATCATGTAGCAATATTAACTTATCTATTATGCTCTATAGTATATATTATATAACATTACCTCAGATAGTATGTGTAATATGATTAATAAATATAATTATTAATTATAAGTACTCTTTTAAGGAAAAGTAAATGATCCTTATACTAAAGTTGGCAAAGATCTCTCTAACTCTTTCTTTGCAGGACTATTCCCTGCAATGGTGTCAAGTATAGGATTATCTTCTCAACAGGAAATACTAATAGAGACCAGAGTAGTTTTTCTCTTCTCTTTATTCTTCTTAGTAACCATTAATAAGAGAAAAGCAGAGTCTTGGTCAATTCTTTTCTTCTTCATAGCAACAAATGGCAGGCAATAGAAATAACTTCTGTCTCTTATTAGTCAACCGATTAGTCTGGTAATGAGTTATGGAAGAGAGAGTTGAAGATTTTTTTTCCAGTTCCAAAATCTGTTCTTTTATCTCTCTGTCCTCTTCCTTTAAATTGTCAAGATTTGCTTTTTCCTTACATGTTTTTGTGTCATATATTTATGTACTTATGTCTCCCTTTAGAATGTAAGTTTCTTGAAGGCAGGAATTGTTTCATTCTTTGTATTTGCATTCCCTGAGCCTAGGATAACAGAGCATGCATGTAGTATATTTGTTTTTTTTTTTTTATTAATAACTGGCTAGCACAACTGTTTCACAAATGTTAATCAAATTAAAATGTTTGTTGATATTCTAATCGTTCAGCTAGACAAACTAGCTCTCAGATAATTAAACTTACTTGGTTCCAATAAACTTTATAGTAGATAGCTCTTCCAGTCTTTATTGATTTTTGTTAATGTGCAGGTATTTCAACTGACCTACTCCACACAGATTGGATAAGCTGTTGTTCATGATGACACTGAGTTGAAACCTAATGAAGCTGAGAGGAGAGCTGATGCCTTAAGCCATTCATTTCAAGTACAAGAGTGGAAGAGTTGACTTATTTCCCCCAAGGTGGTCCTTGTGACACCTATGAGCTTTGAGCTACTATTAGAGCCAGTAAAAGAGATGTTCCATGGGGCAAAAGCAGAAATCAACTGGCTGTGTAGTTGTCTCTCAAAGACCCTTAGAACCAGACACTACACTTACCCCTGAAGTTTGTCTTGACTAATTTAGTCTGTAGCAGCTGCTCAGATTTCAACCACTTTCTTATTATTTGGAAGACGTGTACCTGAAAAAATGCTTAGAGATCACATTTTAATCAAACTTTGCCTCAATTACAAACAACTGCACTTTATGCAGTAATAAAGCAGAACAAGAAATCACTTTGATCATATTTCATGTTATTATAAAAAGACTCAGGACAACATTTTATATAAAAACAATTTATTGAGATGATGTAATTATAGGCTTTTCTTTAAAAATTATTTGCAACTCACTGGCCCTGAGAATAGGCATTTTTTTTTTTTTGTATTTGGTTACATTCATTTGATTCAGTCCCTTATAAACCCCACACCTCATAAACAACAGATTAGAAACTTAAAAAAAAGAAAGAAAGAAAGAAAGAAAGAAAGAAAGAAAGAAAGAAAGAAAGAAAAGAAGAAAAAAGAAAAAGAAAAAAGTCTAGATTCATTCTGGATTTGCAGGTGGTTGTCACAAAGAAAAACCTTTAAGAATAGTCATTGGGCATGTGAGATATTTAGACAGTTGGTAGTCAATTAGTGTTGATACAGATATGACTGAGAGAATTCTATTTGACCTCTATAGTTTTCAACTAGGCAGAAGAAAACTTTTATGTCCAGCTGTGGATTGGAACCCTATATCCCTCAGTCCAGTTCCCTCTTCAGAAAAGTAGTAGATTAAATGCTTCTGACTAGCACCAAATATTTTGGCAAAGAAATGCTATCCTTTTTTTTTTGTTTGTTTGTTTGTTTGCTTATTTTTTTAGTATTTTTTTTCATAATTTTCTTCAGCTTCCTTTGCAAGGATGAAGCAAATGGACTATGGCTAATATAAATAGTTTGCTGCATTCTAGGTCCTGACCTTAGTGCTGAATCTGACTTGAATCTCCAGTTTTTAAAATTCCCTATGCCAATCTTCCCATCTATAACAGGAAGTTAGTACTTCTAAAATATTTTGAATTTTGGACTCTAGGAAGTAGAAAGTGGAAATTCTGTTTTAACCCTCAAATTTTTACTTGGAAGGTATGTTCTTGATTGAACAGATTGCATTGTAGAGGACAGTAAATGTTCTTCACTAGGGCTGCTGAACTTTTTGTTTTTTATTTGTTTTAGTATTTTAACAGAACTGATTTCCTTTGCAATTCGATCAATTTTGTTTTGTGCACTTATAAACACCACTCTGAGAAGGGGTCTTTGAACTTTGCCAGATGGACAAAGGGGTCTGTGACACAAAAAAGTCTAGGAATCCTTGCTCTAAATGATAGTATTCAATGATACCATTTAATGTCCTCTCTTTATAGTTTTCTCCTAACTGCTCTTGAGCAACTGGCAAAGTGGTGTCTCAATCAGCAAGACTGATGAAGTTGAGTGTATTTTAGTGATTACAGCATACTTGCATTCAGTCCAGCATCTCTGCCAAGATGTCCCTGCTTCAGTCTGATGGAAAGGTGGCAATCTGTCAGTGACTTATTGAACAAAATATCTGAAGAGAGTAGTTATGGTTTTCTGACTTCCAGTGGTACAGAGAAAATAAACATGTCAAGAATGTAGGGTGTTAGAAAAGTGCAGGATGAAAATTAGAGGTCCTATGGCTAGGCTAGGCTAAGGAGGCCAATTTTACCTTACCATTTCCACTGGAATGAAGTGGGATGAGATTCATGACTGGATCGTGGCTCTGCAAGGGCACATTTTATTCAAAAAAAAAAGCAGAACAGATCATGGGGGAAGTGGAACAGCATTGCATATTAGGAAGTTATATTCACATGGGAAATCCAAGAATATTAAAAGGGGGGAGGTCATTGTAGAGAACATCTGAGTAACAATCAATAGAGGGACAGATACAGAAGTACTGTTTTGGAATACAAAGACAAATTGAATAAAGGTGTCTTTAACAATCTAGACACCTGCTAGCATCCTATCTGCTGAGAGGAGAGCAACTGATAAAGTTGTAACTTATCTTGACAAGGTGGGAGAAACAAGGGGGAACTGCTTTCTTGGGCCATTCTGATCAGGAAATAGTTGATGAAAGGAATCCAATAGGGAAAGTGGCCACTAAGATACCATTTGTGATAAAGTGTGAAGTGATGGATAAGAAAAGCCAATCTGGGGATCCCATCTGGGGATATGATATTTCAAAAAGTCCAGATGGACTAATATTTTGCTAGGGAAGTTGACCTAGAGATAGAAAATTCTCAAGAATGAAATTCTGAGGATGAGGCAGATCTGCTTCTGATGAGAAAGAAAATGGCAGATGCTTAAAGAAACTGACATGGATATACTAAGAAATCACCGACTAATTAAGATTTTTAGAAGGCATATGCAAGATGGAAGAAAGGGTAATTAACCTGACTATAAATGACAGAGTAGCATGATCATGAAAAAGACAATCCTATAAGAACTGACAGAATCATAGGGCCCAGAATGAACTAATGTTAACAATAAATACTAAGGAAAATAATAACAACAAAAGCTACATTAGAGTAAGAGGAAGGAAGGACACTGAGAAAGGCAGGAATGATTAATAGGTGAGAGTGAGAAAAGTGAATTGTTCCATTTCTTACTTGCCTTTTGTTTTTTCTTCCAAGGAGAGAATGGGAAAATTGGAATAAAAATGATTAGAAGGAAATAGATTGTAAACTCCTTAAGGGCAGGGACTGTCTTATTTCTTTTAGCATCCTAAGTGGCTAGCACAGTACCTAGCACATAATTGGTAATTAACATTGATTTTTTGATGGGTCAGACAGGCAAGCATCTAGTTGTTTTCTATTGTCTCACAAGAGGATGGAGACAAATTAGAACCTACAGTGGGTGGGGGACAAAGATGGCAGGTTCTCCTTTAGTGGAGACTTTCAGGTACAGAATGGACAATTCATTTTTTAAAACATTACAGAGGGATTCTTGGTCAGACAGGTTGGGCTATTTCAACTCTCAGATTCTTGGATTCAACTAAAGGAGAAATTATCTTTTCATGTTGCTCTCAGCCTCTGTACTTTTCTTTCCTTCCTTTACAGGCCAAGAATCCCCATGGGAAGGCAGGAAGGCAAGAACAGAACTATTTAAGGTGTTGAATGAGTTTGACCCAACATGACATTTTGATAACTGGTATCATCTAGTAGGGGAGAAATGACAATTTCATATTAGTTAGAATCTGTCCATAAAATCAGAGAGCTTTTAAGTGTAGGAACAGGTGAATACTGTACTTGCAGTGGGTTTCAAAGGTCCTATTTCTTCCTTTATAGAGCATACCATCATCTGGAGCTTGTGGGGTGAACATAATTAGCAGCTACCTTTAGGGAAAAGTGTTACATAAAACATCTGGATTAATAACAGATTATGAAAAAACAAACAAAAAGGGATTATGCAGAAATGGATACCTTTTGCCATTTCTTCAACATGGTTATTTTCAGTATTTTGCATTCCCACAGAGAATGCAAGAAAATATAGAAGCATTAAGGAAAAGAGTCTTTTCCTCTTTAATTCTGCCACATGTCCACTTAAGATAAGAAAAGACTTAATATTTGTCACTGGTTGGAGTGATCAGAAACTAATGTCCCAAATCAAAGAAGCAAAATTTTCTTTCCATTTCACAGCCGTGAAATATTGCCTTTGGGTAAAAATCCCTGCCCTTTCTCTTGTCTTTAAAAATATGAATTATTTTCACAATATACTAAGTATAGCCCCTGGCTCAATTTAATCCTCTGAGCTCCATTATCAATTATCTTAGAGGATGAAAAATTTCTGGCTGTTGCTTTCAAGCACGCTTAAAAGATCTGTAATGCACTTGAACCATGTTGGGGTGAACTGTATGGCATTCCACCTTTATTAAAGAGAAAACAAAAACAAAACAAGTGTTTTATGTTGCTCTATTGACAGACAGGAAGTCTAACTGCCTACACGCCCTAATCATTCTTGAAGTAGGAAAGCTGTCATTTGATTTTGCACTGACCTAGGACATGTTTAGAGGCAAAGTAACATATAAGAGAAATTTGTTGCCAGTTCTTAATATTTGTCTCCTTGATGGGTTCCCCTGTTGGGAATTGTCCAAAGAGAGACTTCCCTTACCCTGTATGTTTAAATCCTGAACATACCTGACTAGCAGGAAAGGTAAGAAAGGCAGGAGGGGTTTGAGGAAAAAGCCCAGATATTTCAGGTGCATGAAATAGGGATAGCGACTGCACTTACTGTCACTGACCGTAGCTATGAGAGCACTGCCAAAACAAGTCCACAGAAATTATATAATTCTTGAGAATAATGAAGCCTTTTTTTTTTTAATTTGTGATAGGGGTGGGGGGAAAAAGCCTGTGTCCCTCATTCTGGAAGGCTTAACCTTTATAAGAAAAATTCAATAGAATATAAGTTCTTTGAACATAAAGCTTAGTTTGTCTTTGTATCCACAGTACCTAGCACGATGTCTTGCACATAGTAGGTGCTTAATAAAAGTAAATTGAATTCAATTCAATTCTAAATGCCTAGAAAATCAAAAATGCCCATAGCATTTCTTTAAAAAACATCTGTTATTAGTAACTGGAGTATCAAAAAGGTGAGACAATTCTCACCTTTTAAGATTACTGACTTAATTTCCAAGAGAAACAGACTGATAAATGAGCCCTTTCCCAAGTTCAAACATCCCATCTATAAAGAAAGGAAGGAAGAAAGGACTGATGATGTATCCCAAAAGGGAAGAGAAGATCATTGCTGGCAGCTAGTGCTGCCTGGAAGTTCCTTTCATCTCAAATGCTCTAATTCAAATGGGGACTAAGGGGAAAAGCAGGTTAAAAGATATTATGAAATCATTAATAAAAATCTCTGAATAACAGGAAAAATAGGATAAGGTACGGAACTGTTGGCAAGATGATGCCCGGGGTGGGGCAAGAAACAAGGCGTTTCCCTACAACCTCTCCTCTCTGTAAGTTCTCTACTTTACAAGATATTTTTCATTAAGTTCCTGGTTTTGTTTTGTTTTGTTTTTTAATCATATTTTCGTTCTTCAGTGTTACATGGAATCCTAATGTTTGTAGACATCTTGGACAACTTGGGAGTGGAGTCTGGAAGGACAAACAGGTGAGTGCCCTTCTCCAGTGCCGTACTGTTCTTTGTGTTTCGGACCTAGAATATATCCTTTAGAAATACACGTGTGGAATTCCTAACCTCCTGAAGGCATATTTAGGATGGGTGACCAAATGCTGGTACTTTTTTTTTTCCCTTTACTTTTTACCACTTAGATTACTGGCTTTAGTTCACAGACCAGCAATTTCCAAGATTTTAGACTATGCTGAACTATGCTGAAAGATGTCCAAAGATCAAAGGCAAACCGGAAGGAGAGAAGGAAAGGGAAAAAAGTAAGACTGAGTGTCCCTTTTTCAAATTTTTTTTCTTTTAAAGTAAATTTTCCCCCACCCTCCAGCAGCCAGGACACAAGAGCAACAGAAGCAAACCTTCTGTGTACAGTAGAAGAAAAAAAAAAAGAAAGAAACCTTGCATACTCTCTTTCCTGTCAGGTTGGATTTTTATGCCATGATTTGTGAGACTTGCAAAAAAAAAAATATAATCGATATATATATATATTTCCATAGGAAAGCAAACTGTCATCTTGCCCTATATGAATTATGAAAAAGTCAAACTGCATGTTCATAAAAAAACAGCAACAACCCCCAAACCCAGAAACTAACAATGGGCAGAGGGGTGGGGACGAGGAATTACAGGCCAAGGGAGATCCCCAAAGGAGAGTGAAATAGTACATAAGTCCCAGGCTCTGGGCCCTCTACCAGAACACCAGCCCAGCTGCTGCAGGTGCTTTATCTAAGGTGCTCTGGGGTCCTTTCTGGTCTGCTCAACTCCCAATTCTGTGTTTCTTCCTTTTTGCTTTCCCTCAATTCACCCTGCCCCCACACACCTCCAGCACTCCAGCTGGATGGTTTTCCTTTTCATTGATCCATCCCGAGGTGATCCTTGGTTCCTTCAGCACTCGTCCTCCTGGTACATTTGTTCATCCAGCTCTTGGGACTCAAGGTGTTCAAGGCGGTCTGTTCGGCCACTCATGATTTCGTCTGGGGTTTTCATGAACCTTTTTTTTTTTTTCCAAGAAGAAGAGGAGAGAGATTTAGTTTTTTCAAAGATTTGTCCATTCCTACATCATAACCAAGAAAGTCTATCATCACATGTTAGAGCTGATTTATTTATATTTCCTGTTTATAGATCTTTGGAATCTATAAAGAACAATCTGGTCTTTAGTCTCTAGAAAATGGTATATAACCTTTCAGCTCAAAGGACAATTTAAGGGGAAATGTTGCAATCAATCAATCAATCAATCAATCAATAAGCATTTATTAAGTACCTATTATGTGCCAGGCACTGTGCTAAGTGCTGAGGATATCATGAAAGACAAAAATACAGTCTCTGTCCATAAGGCGTTTTAATGAAGGATATGACATGTAAATAACAATTAACATATAAAATGATATATATATACACAATATATGTATACATACATACATAAATATATATATATAGAGAGAGAGAAAGAGAAAGAGAGAGAGAGAAAAAAAAGAGAGAGGGAGGGAGGGAGAAAGAGAGAGAGGAATGGAGGGAGAGAGAAAGGTATATATGAATGAAGGGGGAAATAATTTCAAAAGGAAGAATGGGGGAGAGGGAAGGGAAAGACCAGTAAGGTCTCCTGCAATAGACAGGATTTGAACCAGGTGTTGAGGGAATACAGAAGGCAGAGGTGAAGAGGAAGAGAATTACAGACATAGGGGACATTTGTGCAAGGGGAAGCACAAATATCAATGAGGAAGGACTCCTCATTGCACATGTACTCAAAGTACATGGAGGAGAGTATATTTTCAGAAAACTGGGAAGATGGAAAGGTTGTGAAGGGCTTTATATGGCAAACATGGGATTTCCTACTTGGTCCTAGAGACCATCGGGAGGTCTGGGAGTTTAAGGTAACTCACATGAAGAGCTGTGAGGCAAATGGGTAGTGTTGCTGGAGAAGGGGGAAAAGTAAAAGGAGAAAAAGGGTTCACTTTATTACCGCAGAGCTTTTTGAGTTAAATCTTTCTTAACCTGACTTCTCTCTTAGGTGGAGATTACATTAAGTCCTAGAAATGTCTCCGTGTGTTGCCTATAATACTAAAAAAGCTGAAAGTTATATAACATAATTTCAACTATGACAGATAGGGAAGACAAGCTGACTACATAAGCTTCAGAATCCCTCCTAATTGTGAGCTCTCCAAGCTTCCCTGCCTTCATCTCATCCTGTGACACCAGATGAATCTACTAAAACTCCAATTGTGTCAAATCACACCCCTGATTCAAACACTAATAATTACAGTAATAAGAATAGTTAACATTTAGCTAGCCCCTACTATGTGTCAGGCACTGTGCTAAGAGTCTTACAACTATTACTTCATTTGATTTCAAAATCTGCTATGGAAAAGGAGAGGAAAAATGAGTGTAATTTAAGAAGTACCCAAGATTCGGGTAGAACAGATTTCAAAGGGTTCAGAGAAAGAATAGAAAGGATCCCTTGAAATAAATTTCTAAAGGGAATCACCAAGACCCAGAGAGAAACATTTCTGAAGAGAAAGATGTGGGGAGAGAGGAGATTCTGAGAAAAAATAAGTAGCACCCCATGAGCTAAAATTCTACAGAAACAGTTCTGATGATGAAAAGAATGAGAATTATCTAAGAGACTGTTATAGGTACAAAGGGAACTTATCACTGATAGGATGATTAATAAGCCAGAACTCTCTTCACTGGGCCATTTTTCTCTCCTTTTACTCTCTGAGGACAGAGAGGACATAGTCCAAGGTGTACAAGTATGTTTATAGTTTGTTTAATGGTAGGCCTGACATAAATACTTGAACAATCAAGGATTTCAGGATATACATTCACTTGTCACACTGGAGATGACAGAAGCTCTGTAAGAGTCCTTTTATTTGGAAAGTATACATTGTTCATATAATAAAGTGATACTATCTCAATTCTATAGATCCAAGTGGTAGTGAACATTATTTTTGAAATTTCCTACAGAAGAGTGTTTTATTATATTTTCAAGGATCGCTCTGATAACAGAACTTTTACTTAACTAGGAAGGACCAGGGAGAACTTTTGGTTTTTTCTGTGTGGTCTTACTATTTTCAATATAGACAAAAATGACAGGAGGTTTATGCTGCTTTTAATCAATTTGTTTCCTTTCAGTTTCATCTCTGAAGGCTCTTGGGCAGTAATGCTGAATTCAAACGGAAAGAGGGCTGGTTCCATAAGGATCCCTGCAGGTGCAAACTGACTTAGAAAACCACACATGAATATTATCTGTATTAATTTTTTTTCAAATTCATTTTGTTAAATACTTCTCAATCACATTTTAATCCAATTTGTATCATACTCAAGAGTGTTGTGGCCAACTGGTGGTAAGTTTGACCGCTCTGCTTTTGGGACTCTCAGCTCTTACAGTCTTTCAGTCTTTCAACATTCTCCTCTCTAATATTTTGCAAGCAAATTTGTATTCCCTTGGTTTTCCTGTATTTCTCTATATTTAGAAAAGAGATCAGTGTTTGCTGAGGTGATTTTAGAGATATTTTAGCCATTTTGTTCTGATGACTTTAAATGGGCTAACTTCTGTGGTAAATGGAAATAATCCCAATTAATGCTTTTTTCTCCATAATCTGGCTCCAGCCTCTCTCTCTCTCTAGACTTATTTGGCTCCCCTTCCCAGAACTTAATATTCCAGTCAAAGTGACCTACTAAAATTGACATTGCAACTTCATGCCCTGACAGACTGTCTCCCATGACTAGAATCTTTTCTTTCTCTCTTACCCTCTGCCTTTCAGGGTCTTTGGTTCCCTTCAGCATTTAGGTCAAGCAACACCTTCGTGTGATCCCTTCACCCCCATTTGTTAGCATTCCCACTCAAGCTATTTTATGTTTACTTTTTAATACATCTTATATTATGTTAGCTATGTATGTATTGTACCTCTCCATTAAAAAAAGAAGTTTAAACTCCTTCTGGGCAGGTGCCGCTTTATTTTTCTCTGTATCCCTAGAGCTTCATAGAATGCTATATAAATGATTAGTCTGTTTAAAAAAAAAAATGCCTGTTTGAAATTTGGTTAAATCTTCCTCCCGTTTTACTATTTTTGGTGACAATTTATTTAAACTTGTTGGATTGGAGCGTTTATTTATTATTTCAAGTGTCTTTTTCTCACTTTTATCTTTTATTCTAATGTAGTGCTGATTCTGATTCTTACTATAACTAGTTGACAGCCTGATTACACATAGGTAGCTGATTTGGAAGTGGTTCCCTAGTCAGTAATCAGTTGTTTCCTGTCTTTAAAAATTCAGTCAATTTGTTTACAATTTAGTACCTTCTTAGATGCCTCTTGAAGAAAGTATTTATGGTATGTAGTTTTAGAAGTCTGAGGAATCTCTAGGGTTCTGACCTTTTTATTTATCAAAACTTTTTTTTTTTACTGCCATCTCTTGAATTTTTGCATCATCTTTACTTCCAAATAGATCCTTTTCCCCCTTTTCCTACTCAACTAGCCAACCTTATGACAGAATAAAAGAGAAAGAAAAAAAGAGCTTGGCTAAACCTGCTGAGCTGGACAGTGGATTCATTGTTCTAACTTCCTCTCCCATGCAAAGAAGGGAAGGAAATACATGTTGCCACCTCTTCTCTGGGGCCAAGTTTGGTCATTATGAAGTACTTCATTTCATTTTTGTTTTTAGTTTCCCCTGCCTGGAGTCACAGAGTATATTACTTTCTTGGTCCTACTGACTTCACTTTCCACAGAAGCCTTTCTATGCTTTTCTGTCTTTCTTGCACTGCAGTAAGCCTCCATTATGTTTGAGAATCACCATTAATGGGCAGTTGTCTTATTTCCAGTTCCTTACTATGACATATATTTTGATATATTTCCTTGGCACAGTCCCTCATGGAGAGTATGCATCTGATACATGCTTGCTGATTGACTGTTTATGGGGTCTCTCTATTTTTGATCTGGTAGGGTAGGGTCCATGAGTAGCAGTGGAAGCTCTGGGTCAAAAGGCATACGATTCATAACTTGTGCCCCTTCTTCTAGGTTTCCTTATATCTACAACCCTCCAACTGCCACCCTCACCACACATACTGGCCTCCATGTGGGTTCTCTGAACGAAACCCCCACTCTGCCCCTTGTCTAGAATGCTTTTCCTCTTCATCTCTATCTCCTGGCTGCCTTCAAGTCCCAGCTAAAATCTCATTTTCTACAGGAAGTCTTTCCCTATATCCTTTAATTCCATCCTTTATCCTTTAATTCTAATCCTATATCCTTTAATTGACTTCTCTTTGTAGTTTGTTTATAATTTAATAATATATAATTTATAATTTATAGCTTGTTTGTACATAATTGTTTACATGTTGACTCTGCCATTAGATGGTGACCTCCTTGAGGGCAGGGACTGTCTTTGTATCCCCAGGTCCGTGACTATTGCATATCTTTTATTATTTAATTAATTCTATGATCGATTAAAACCCAGGTATTTAATGTATTTTGTGATTATTCTGAATGAGCTTTGTTTTCTATTTTTTCCTCCTGGATTAAGTTCTTGCTATTAAAAAAATGCTATTGATTTTTGCGGATTTATTTTGTAGTTTTCCACTTAGCTTCTTTCATTTAATTTTGAATCCGATTTTGAAACATTTTTTGTTGCCCTTCCTGTGTCCACTTTCACACAGAAATCATTAAGTATATTTCTCCATATTGTAAATTGTAAAACCTGAATTGTAAAAACCTCTCAAATTATTTCTAGAATTTCTCTACTTTCTGATCCTCTGCAACTGATGTGGGTATAGAAGCTAAAATTAAGTGTGTGGTGGTTTTTTTGGCTTATAATCATTGAAAGCATTGCAAGGCAAGATGACTTGAATATCCCATGAAATGATGTCTTTTATTGTCTTTTGGCACATGATGAAATCAATTCCTGATGCTGGAACCAAATTCAAAATTTTCCTAGTACAGTAGAACTGGACAGGATTCTTCACTGGCATATTGAGAATCCATGGTCACTTCCACATAACAGTCAAAGTATCACAACAGAATTTCTGTGAAGATCTTTCCAGTACTTGCCCAAGAATATGGACTGATGATTGTTCTGATTTTTCTCTCCTAACATAATTTATAAAGAAATATGTATTTAAAAAAATAAATGTACACACATAACCAGAAAAAAAAAGAAAACAGTAAAAAAAAAATTAAAAAATCATGAAATAGGAAAATGAACAAGCAGCAGAAAAATATCCTGATTATACAAAGTCATTATGGTGATGGAGATCAAAACATAAATACAAGAAGATAATAAAGTCAAAACTTCTGCCAAAAAAAATTTTTTTTTTAAATATGGACTGATGATCTGAAAATTCAGGTTCAATTCTTGACACTGCCAATGGTTTAACATATGACAGAAGACTTCAGAAGACTTAAGTAGCTCATTTATAAAATGCAAAGATAATGCTAACTGATCAAGAGTATTCAGGGAGATGAGCCAGCTAATACTTAACCAGCTTTCAGCTTTAAGTGATTAAAAATAACTACAAAAAAAAGAGATTTCCCCATTATTTCCAAGTAGTACCCTTTGTCTTTGGCTGTAACAGTCTATGATATTGGAAAATAAACCCAGCTCCTCTATAGCCCTGGAAGAATTTTTGCATTGGGAGCCTATTCTCCTCATTGGTAGCTGCCTTTCCACAGGAATACTACTTAGGGAAAGTTCCAGCTATACTGAGACTTCATGTCTTCTCTGGCCATCTCTTCCAAAACCTCCTTGCCAATTTTCCAGTTATTCTTGAATAGGATGTACCTATCTTATTCCATTAGACAGTAAGTTCCTTGAGAGCAATGATTCTTTTTGTTTTTGTAATCTGCCAGCATTTGACACATAATAAGAATTTATGAAATGTTTTTTCATTTAAAAATGTTTCATTTATCCCTTTAAAATTTTTATACCACTGTTACTTCCTAATGCTCTCATCTCTCCCATGTTATCCTCCTTGAAACAAAGAGATACAGTTATGCAAACAAAACCTAAGCGCTGGCCATTTATGACAACACGGCTCATTTTGTGCCTATTGGTCCTCGACCCTAACCTGTCAATAGGATGGAGGTGCATTTCATGACTAGTTCTCTGATGCCGAGATTTGTTGTTATATTAATCCAAGATCTGATTCTTTCAAGACCATTTTCCTTTGTACTACCGTGATCACCACATAAATTGCTCTTCACAAGCTCTGCTTGCTTCATTTTGTGTCAATTCATAGAAATCTTTCAGAGTTTCCCTGAATTCTCCATATTTGTTGTTTGTCAAAATACAATAACATTTCATTTCATTCATATGCCACCTTTTTCTGGTGATGCTTCAACTAATGAATTTCACCTTGTTTCCACTAGGGTTTTTTTTTGGGGGGGGGGGAGGGAGTTTGGTTACCAAAAAAGTACTCATGTAAATATTTTGTTGATATTTTTGGGTACCTTGTCTTCTCCTGTTTACCTCATTGGAGTATGTATCTATTGATGGTATTGCTAAGTCAAAAAATATGTGCATTTACTGACTTTTTTTGTATATTTTAAAATTTTTTCAGAATGGTTGGAACAATTCACAATTCAATCCAGAATGCATTAGGGACACGCTAGAACCCTCCAGATTATAATAAATATGTAGATTTTTGACAACTTCAATCCCTTATTTAATGAAAATTTATCCCCTGGAAAAAATAAGGTAGAAAAAAGGAAGTGGTACCTGAACAAAAGCCTTTGTCCTGGCTCCTTCCTGATAATGTTAAGTTTGTAGTAGTGGCGAAGGGCTCGGGACATTTTCTCATAGGTCATGTTTGTTCTGTTCTGTTTGTTCAGAGAAGGAAGAAAGAAACAAAAGCACATGGTGAAATGAACTTCAGAAAAGTCACTAAGGGGTCTATTTAAAAAGAAAACACCACGCATGCACACACACAACACTCTGAGTGGTCCAGCCAGTTCTGGAAGGCTACCTGTTCTCTTCCCCTTTGGCTGTTTCCATCCCTGTTATGCCCCACCTCTTTGTTTTTGTACACATGGTTGTGGTTTTCTTTCAGGGGATGAATAACCTTTTGTAAAACATCTTAAGAGCAAGAAGGAAAAATGTATCTTTTAGCCATCTTCCTTAATTCTTCTTCCCATGACTATTTTCTGGTTGGCCTGAGGAATCTCCCATGCACCATTTTTAATTCTACCCCATCACTTCAGCTTCCATACAGTGACATTTATTAAGCTGGTATTTCTGTTTTATCATTCAAAATTAAGGCTAAGAAAGGCCTAGCTGGAGAATGATTCTTAAACCTGGGGAAAGTGACATCAGAAAAGGGATAGTTTCTTTTCCTTTCCCATAGCCAACATGTTTGACCCCCTGTCAACCCCTTGTCTTTTTTTATTTGATCAAGAATTAAACTATCAGAACCTGTGTTCAGTGGTTTCAGTCATGTCAGACTCATTGTGACCTGTTTTCTTGGCAGATATACTAGTTTGCTATTTCCTTCTCCAGCTTATTTTACAGATCAGGAATTGAGGCAAACAGGATAAAGTGACTTGCCCAGGATCACACACCTAGGAAGGATCTGAGGCCAGATTTGGATTCCACAAGATGACTCTTCCTGATTCCAGGCTCAGGACCCTACCCACTGTCACCTAAGCTGCCCTGTCAGAACCTATAGGATCTTTCTAATTATGCTAGAGGCATGTCAGAGATATTCTTTTTCTAGAAGACAGTGCAAATCCCAAGAACTCAATCAACTCTATATTTTTTAGTCTCTACCTTTCCAAAATATAATGGCTGGTTGTATTTTCATTCTTCCTTGTGGGAAAGCTTGCTCCAAATCTGCCTGTCTTACCTGATAGTTTGGAATACTGTACTTGAACTAATATTGTTTTTCTGTTGGTGCTGTGGACTCAAAAAATTCTACTTTTCAGATTTCATCCTCTTTTACTACTTTCCTTAATCTTCCTGGCTTTCAAAATGATGGGATCACCATATTTTGGGAATGATTATTATTAGAGAGGACATCCTGAAGTCAAAATCAGATTGTTTTCTAAGCATAAACTATGCTTTCCTTTCACACAGATTTTCAATGGATAGTATTGGAAGTATCATTTCCCCAAGGTCCTCTTCTGAGTCACATTAGACCCATAAAGAGTCTATATCTCATAAGAGTGCAAAGATGTAAGGCCTTACTTGAAGGGGATAGGAGACAGGATAGTTTTTTTTAAAATATATCTTTAAAAAAACAGAAATACTGAAGTAATGAGCAAACTTTACATGCTGGAGGATAGGCTAAGATTACATCTTTAATAATTTTTCCTTCTTTAGGACAATGAAGTATGAATTAACAAACTATAGAACTTGGGGAAAGAATACAAGACAATTCTTCTCTGGTCCAAGGGAAGAAAAAAAAGAAACCCAAACTTAGTTTAGGTACTGGTTTCACCAAATAAATCTGATTCCTTTTACCTTGTGATTTCCCCACAGTCGCGCCAGTCCGTTGGGATCCACTATCCGGAATATTTTGGATTCTTTGTCCTCCCATCGGATAAAATTTTCGTACCGGCTGTCAGAAAGCAACTGATAGACATAGTCCCAGAGAAGCCTGCAATCTATGGAAAGAAAGGGCAAGAAAACAACAATGACAAAGGCATCCTGGTGAAATGACACTTGGGGAAGGAACTTTGACAGCAGCAATAATACAGGTGACCCTTTTCTTTCTTATAGCTCAGTTCTTTAACTCACTCATTTTAAACTAACAGAATAGAACAGACTCTACCCCTCAATCTGGAAACCCCCTCATTTAGAAAAGGAGCGTGGAAAAGTTAATAATTTTCACAAAGTCACAGTTAGCGCCAGAGCTACAATCAGACTTCCAGTCTCCTAATTTCAGTCCTCACACTGCCATGAACAAGCTGAGTGACAAAACATTTCATGCTGCTAAGGTTGAGAGGCCTCCCCTATGATGCAGAAGGATTAAATAATCTCTTAACTTACTTCTAGGTCCCTAAGCTCCCTGGTTCTTTGAGCAAATTATTTTTTGCCATCTTTCTGTCACTGTCATCCATCACTCTCTGCAGAGGATCCCATAAGCTAGGCTTTCATTTTTCATACAGCTTCTAACTGGGCACAACTGCAAGTGCCATTTCCCCCAAATCCTCTCCCGAGCCACAGCCGTCTCATAATGAGTCGGTGCTTCTTCAGACTGCAAGGAAGTCCGCCTTAGCTGAAGGAGATAAGGCCCAAGATGCTTATTTGAAATATATCTTTAATAAACCAGAAATACTGAATTAAGGAGAAACTTTATATGTTGGACCTGTACATCTATACTGATATATGTATCATATGTGTGTGTGAGACCTGTACATCTATATGGCACACACACATACACACACACACACAGACACACACACACGTATATAACCTGTACATCTAAACTGAGCACTGGGTAATGAAATGAGGCTGAGCTGGAGGACCAGGAGTCACTGGCAGCCAGAAAAGGCGCTTGATGGAGGCAGCAGACCTGCCGACGGAGATTCATCAGGTTTCTTAAACGCCTGCTGGAGCAGCAGGGACTAATATGCCAGGTGGAGAGGTGCTGTAAGAGCCTGCACACAAGCGCTTCTTCACCATGGCACAGAGGTGACCTTGAGCTCTTCAAGGAAACAGCAGTAGATGGCAAACTCTGGCAGACTTTGCTTGACAAGGAAGGCCTCCGGTACAGACTTGGTAACAAGTCAAGTCAATAAACATTTATTGTAATGTACTTGCTCTCCGCCAGGCACTTTGCTCAGTGCTAGGGATGTGAAGGAAGGTAAAAGATAGATCGGCAGCTCTCAAGGAGCTCACAGTCTAATGCCTATGTATAAAGAGAATAAACTGGAGATAATCTCATAGGGAGAACCTTAAGAAAGATTATGTACATGTCTGCTGCTCATGGAGTTTCCTGAGTATATGACCAGAAAACTGGCCGCCAGAAATGGAACAAAGAGGCCCATGAAACAAATTATAAGTGTGTGTGTATGTATGTATATATATCACACATATTAACATGTTTAATTATTAAATATCAGAAACAAAGATATTAAATATATGCATCCCTAATCCTAGATGGCACCTTATAGAATGTACTAAAAGTCACAAAGTTTTTAGACCAACTGTGTATAGGTAATTACATTGTGTTTTCCAGGTGAGGAAGATATAACCCAAGGAATTAAGTGATTTGCTCAAGATTACACAGATCCCATGATTCTACAACACCATTCCCTCCCAGAGAGGATGGCTTCTAGGTTTTCATTGAAGAATTGAACCCTGCTCTTTTCTGGACTAGTTGAGAAGAGATTACATTTTTTTAAAATTAAAAACTATATACTGATAGAAATATTTGGTAATATGAGGTAAGGAAGGGCCTGGGCTAGAATAAGGAGATGAAACAGAGGTTTGGGGGATAAAGTATAGAGTTGGGAAGAGGGGAGGCACAAGTGAAGGAAATAGAAAGCCAGAAAAAACATTTTAGCAAGATTTGATGGAGGGAAAAACTGTAATTATATAATGGAAGGAGGGTGGCACTGTACTTGATGCTGGGAATACAAATCCAAAAGTGTTTCAATGCTTTCCACCAAACAGCTTTACACTCTCATGGAGAAGGTGATGACATATAGGGGAGCAATAACTAGTCAGGGAAAGTTTTAGTTTGTGCAATCACAGGAATGTAAGCAGAGCCAGAAGGCATGAGATTCTGTGGAGATTTTTTTAGTCTTTGCTAAAATGATTGGAAATGACCCCATTTCACTGGTGCCCAACAAAGCACTTTGGGGATTTTCAGCCTCTTTGCTTTTTTTTTTTTTTTTTTGAGGAAGGCATTTCATTCCTCAATTGATAAATGGTCAAAAGTTATGAATGGGAAGTTTTTGAACAAAGTAATCAAAGTTATCTATAGTCCCATGAAAAATGTTCTAAATCACTCAGAATGAAAAATGCTGTTCATCTTCAGAGCAAAAACTGGTGAGGTCTGAATGTAAATTGAAGCATACTTCAAAATTTTTTCTTTTTGTCTGTGTTTTCTTTCACAACATGACTAACATGGAAATGTTTTGCATACTGCACGTGTATAACTGGTACAATTATAATATATAATAAAAATGAATTAAAGTAATTTATTAATTAAAGTAATTAAAAGCATGTTAAAATTTCCTTTTACATGCAATTGGGGAAAAAAACAAATGCTAAATAAATAATTTGAGAAAAGACAGTTGTGCCCCTATTAGCTCCTGCGGTATCTCTAGGCATTCTGTCTGGCACCACTACTGAATAGAGAGTGCCTTCTCTATAATCACTTTTGTAACTATGATGGTTCATTTGTGATGGTGAAAACAGTTTTTTATAGTAATTTTCATCATTTTTTCCATTTTTCTTTTCTTTATTCTTTTCTCTTTCTTCAATATTCATTCTTAAATAGTCCTTAGATAATTTTGCTTAGTTTTTATTAAATTGGTTATACTGCTTTCTTTTACGTCATTCTTTTCAGTAAGACTTTACAAATGAGTTTATATTCTAAACTACTGTAGCCTTTAGTTAACATCTCTATTCACTTAGTAATTAAGTCAAATGTTTGTAGAATCAGGCACTTTCTGGGGTCTTTTGGTCTTACTGTGGCAACAAATTTACATTTTAAATATCTGCATAAAATAATTATAATTATCAATGTCATTCGTATTGTCCATTTTCCCATTGCTAATCACTCATTTAAATAGTTTAGGATTGAGTATTTCAACTTGATATCATCTCATTTTTTTCTCATTAGCATTCTTTATTCTTGCTTTTTACTATGATCTTCCACATGACAGCCCTCCAAATACACGAAGACAATTATCACACATACTTTAAGCCTTTTCCAGTCAAAAACTCCTAGTTTCTTCCACTGAACCTTGCCTGGCCTGAGCCCTTTGAGCATCTCTCTGAATGCCCTCTGGTTCATCCATATACTTTCTGAACTGTGGAAATCAATCAATTAACATTTAAGTGCTGTCCATAGGCCAGGCATTGTGTCAGCTGCTGAGAATAGAGAAAGAAAAAAATCTCTATTCTCAAGGACCTTATATTCTAATGGTGACACTCATAAATGAACACAGTCCTCTATATGCGGTCTCACTGGGGCAGGGTACAATGGGAAGTTGAGTTGTTTCCCTAGTCCTGTATCCTGTGACCCTTGATGAAGCCCAATATCCCATTTTATTTCTTGGCTGCCATGTCACAGTCAGCAATGGCTAATATGAAACTGGTAATTTACAAAACTGCGGGGATCTTTTTCAGACAAATTTCTTGTTGGTCGTGCCTTCCCCACTTAGTGCCTGTGAGTATGAATTTTGAAATCCAACTATAGGACTATACAGATGTTTATATTACATTTCATCTTAGGAGATTCAAGCTGTCATTTCAGCCTTTCAAGAACACTTGGATTTTGGGATAAGAACTCACTACTTGACAAAAACTGCAAGGAAAACTGGAAACTAGTACGGCAAAAACTAGGCATTGACCCACATCTAATACTGTATACCAAGATAAGATCTAAATGGATTCATGATCTAGACATAAAGAATGATATTATAAACAAATTGGAAGAATATAGGATAGTTTACCTCTCAGATCTGTGGAGGAGGAAGGGATTTGTGATCAAAGAAGAATTAGAGATCATTATTGATTACAAAATCGATAATTTTGATTAAGTTAAAAAGTTTTTTGTACAAACGAAACTAATGCACACAAGATTAGGAAGGAGTAATAAACTGGGGAAAACATTCTTACATTCAAAGATTCTGATAAAGGCCTCATTTCTAAAATATAGAGAATTAACTCAAAAAAATTCTTTAAAAAAAAGGAAGATATAATTGGACAGAAAGATGTAAATATAAATATGTATTTATATATACAGATATAGATGAATGGATGAATGGTTTGGGCTGCCTTGGTTAATAATTGGTGATTAGCCTTTCTGTACTTAATAAATCTTGTTCTTAAAAAGAAGATATAGCTGATCAGAAACATGGCAGAACCTGACAAAGCTTGTGTTCTAATGGCATGTTTTTAAAAAAAATAATAATAGCTTTTTATTTTTCAAAACACATGCAAAGACAGTTTTCAATATTCACCCTCGCAAAATCCTGTGTTTCAAATTTTTCTCTCTCCCTTGTCCCCTCCCTTCCCCCTAGATAGCAAGTAATCCAATATAGATTAATTCAATATAGGTTAATAATTCTACTAAACATATTTCCACATTTATCATGATGCACAAGAAAAATATCAAAAGGGGGGAAACGCAGGGGAAAAAACTAACAAGTAAGCAAACAACAACAAAGGGGAAATTTTTATGTTGTGATCCACCTTCAGTCCCCCCAGTCCTCTCTCCATGATGGCATATTCTTTAAGAAAGGCTATATTCGTTTCGTCAGGAGGCATGAGGATAGTTAAAATGTTTGCTATTTTGTGTCACATGGTATTCCTGCACAATTTGAGCTCAGCCTCTCTCCAGTCTCGTGTGTACATTATTTCCCATCCCACATTATGCAATCCAGCCCAACAGAGCTTCTCTCTGATCCTCTCCATCTTTTATCTCCATGCCTTTGCACTAGCCATCAAAGATGCACCTCCTCCTTTCCTCAACTCCACGGACTGCCTCTCTTTCTTTCAGATGTAGTTATCCTCATAAATTTTTACCATGTTTAACATATGTTAGATTACATGCCATCTAAGGGAGAGGGCAAGAGAAGGGGGGGGCGGTTTGGAACACAAGGTTTTTTCAAGGGTCAATGTTAAAAAAATTAACCTTGCATATGTTTTGAAAATAAAAAACTTCCATTAAAAAAAAAAGGGGGGAAAAAGTGTTCTCTCTTCTTAAAGCCCTTTGTATCTGATTTCTTTGTATTTATTTTTATTCTCTCCAAAATAAGGAGAGATAACACAGCCTGGTGGGTAGAAAGCTATTCTTGAAGCCAAGATGAACTGGATTCAAATCTTGCTTCTAACCCATAGTGACTACATGACCTGGGCCACTGTCACAACCCTCTAGAACTTTTAAGTTGTAGGGAAAGTATAGACTTGCACTGTTAGAAGGAATTTCCAATGAAATCAAAGATCTACTCTATTCCTATTTAATGCGTGTGTATAAAATAAATATATCTATATTTTTATTATTTATGTTTATTCTATACATGTTAATGCAGTCTCCTCCTTTAGAATTATATGCTCCTTCATGGTTCTCTTCAACAATGATGTGATTCAAACCAGTTCCTATTGTTCAGGGATGAAGATAGTCATATACATCCAGAGAGAGGCCTGAGGGAACTGAGTGTGGACCATAACATAGCATTTTAACGCTTTCTGTGAATATTTCCATGCATTTTGTTTTCCTTCTTAGGTTGTTTTTTTTTTTTCTCTCTTTCTAGATCTGATGTTTCTTGTGCAGTAAGATAACTGTATAGATATGTATACATATATTGGATTTGTCACATAATTTAACATATTTAGCATGTATTAGCTTACCTGTCATCTAGGGGTGGGGGGATGGGGAGAAGGAGGGAAAAAGCTTGGAACAACAAAAAAAAAGTTTTGCAAAGGTCAATGTAGAAAAATCACTCATATTTTGTAAATAAAAAGCTTTTAATAAAAAAATAAAATAAAATAACTGTAAATAAAAAAAAAGAATTATATGCTCCTTGAGAGTAGAGATTGTTTCATTCTTTTGATCTGTATCCCCAGTGCCTATCTACGCAAGGTTGCCTGGATTGTTATTTTTTAGTCATTTTCAGTTGCGTCCAACTTTGTGGCCCATTTGGGTTTTTCTTGGCAAAGATATAGAGTGGATCACCATTTCCTTTCCTGATCATTTTGTAAATGAAGAACTGAAGCAAACAGGGTTAAGTGACTTGCCCAGAGTCATGCAGCTAGGAAGTAAGTGACTGAGGCCAGATTTAAACTCAGGAAGATGAGTTTCCCAACTCTAGGTCCGGTGCTGTATCCGTGGCATACCTACATACTCTACCTGGGCCACAGCAGGCATTTAACATTTGCTTATTATGAGACTGATTGATTTTTTTCTCTCTCTGCAAATGTGAAAAATTGTAATAGTTCTTTTTGTTTATTTCTTCTTACATATATTAAGGGAGAACACCAAATCACTTTTTTATTCTCCACTGTCTAATGTGGCCTGAGGTCACTCTTATAAATGAGTGTCTCTTAGTTTTCTGCTGAAAAACTTTTTCTCACATTTGGTCAGTCAATAAGTCAATAAATAAATCAAACAGATCTCCCAACAAAACAAAATGCATGAAATCCACCCACATTTAAGACTCCTCAATCATCCTAATCTTCTTTCATTAGAACAAAATAATACATATCTATTTATAATAAACATCCTTTAAAGAGTTCCTCATACCAGGTCTAAATTCTCAAGAAAGCCAACTTAAAAAGGGAATAGGAAAGAGACAAGAATAGCAACATGGTATTTCTAGCCAGGAGATATTCTGAAGAATGACCTTGCCTAGCACTAATTATATATGTTTATAAATGATCTTTTACTTAGGAGCTCAAAGAGCTTTCCAAAAATTGGTCTAATCCTTAGGACATTCATTATGAGCCAGGAGGAGGGAAGTGCTATTCCAATTTCAGAGCTGGGGAAAAGTGAGTTAAAGAGACTTGCCCAACATGGCCAGAAGTCTTAATAGCTAAACACCTGAAAAATAACTATCTACTGTGTGCCCATCATTTGTGGAACAATGAAAGCAAATAAAATTCTGTAGCTGTCTACTCTACCTGCCTATCTCACATCTCACTTTATAAATTACTTCCTGATTCTAATGCTACTAGAGAAAACAAACTCAAATAAGCATTCTGGTTCAGGTTATTTTTATCAGGTTGTGAAAAATGAAGAGATAAACAAATATGACATTCACTTCTCTCTCAAATAACATTAAAAAAGAAGAGATTTTGCAGAATAAATCTATTTCCGTGGAAGAGGGCCTTCCCAAAACTATACCTCTTTAGACTGGGTATGAAGAATTTTATGCACTTTACAATCCTAAATAAGGGGTGCTTTCTTGGGTCCCCCTCTATAAACTACTTTCTGGGTAATCTGGGATCGAGAAGGGAATAGGGGAGAGTATTCATCAGCCTGCTGGAACCTGCTAAGATAATGTGAAATAACAGAGGTAGCCACCCAAGAAGGCAGAGAATATAACTGGAACTGGAGGGGACCTTTAAAGTCATTCATATTTTTATAGATGATGAAAAAGAGGTTCAAAGAGGCCATATCAAAGCGGCAATTATACCTCAATTCCCTTCTTTCCTATTTCAGGAAAGTAACCTAAATTCCCTAATCATTTATCTATCTATCTATGAAAATTTTAAAAAACCACGTGAATACTGTACGTATGTATGTACGTATGTATGTAATCTGGGCTTCCAACCTAGCTAGGCCATATGCAGGAGACCCTCCTAACTGGTGAAGACCTTGATAATTTGGTACTGCATGCTCCTGTGAAAGGCACAGGAGTGCAAGAACACTGTAAAAGAGATTGAGAGACTGCCTTCTTCTGCTTCGAGAAAGGACACACGTTTTTCTAGAATTGAGAAAAAGGAAAAAAAAGACCCTGGGGTGGCAGGCAGGTGGAAGAGCCAGAACCTCCACAGGCTCCTCGTTTCCAGGCTGGCTCCACAGAGACTTCCCTTGGATGAGATCAGGTTCTCTTTGTCTCTGGCTTCAGCTGAGCTATCTCACCCCCAGAGGGAAAGGCTCCCTCACTGTCTGGGTATTCTAAGAGCAGAACTTCTCTGATTTCTGCTTGCTCTCTGGATAAATGGCTCTATTCTCTATTCACCTGGTCTTTTGTACAATCAGCACCCCGTGCTCCATTCACACACACCTAGGTGTGCAGGGAGGGTGTTGCCCATGTGGTTTTTGTATGTATGGATGAGTGCCTGTTGGACACACATGCATGTCTATGTGTATGTGCCCCCATTCACATCCATGGATATGGCTGTGCTGCTGTAGAAACATGTTTATATGCATGCACAGCTGGGCAGAGGCAGCTGGTGAGCGGCGGATGGCACACTGAGCAGGGGTAACAAAGATCCAAATTCAAATCCAGCCTCATGCATTTACCAGTTGGGTGGCCTAGTCTCTTGTCTCAGTTTTCTTAAGTATAAAACCCCCAAAATATGTACTAACTACTATATGTCAGGCACTATGCTAAGCCCTGGGGAGACAAAATTAATAAAAAGCAAGGCAATCCCACAAGTGTATAATTTAACGGATTATTGGAGATCAATAGAAAATTGAGATAATAATATTGTAAAGATCAAATGAAACAATATTTGTAAAAACAAAACAAAACAGAACAAAAACTGAAGTGAGTCGAACCAAGAGACCACTGTACACAGCAACAAGTTGATATGATAATCAGTTCTGACGGATGTGGCACAGGGAAGTGATCTGGCCAGTTCCATCTGTAACCCAGTGAGAGAATTGTGGGGACTGAATGTGGATCACAACTTAGTATTTTCACTTTTTTTGTTGCTGTTTGCTTGCATTTTGTTTTCTTTCTCCTTTTTGATCTGATTTTTCTTGTGTAGCATGATAAGTGTGGAAATATGTATACAAGAACTGCACATGTTTAATCTATATTGGATTGCTTGCCATCTAGGGGAGGGAGTTGGGGGAAGGGAGGGAGAAAAAAAATTTGGAATACAAGGTTTTGCAAGAGTGAATGTTGAAAACTATGCATGTGCTTTGAAAATAAAAAGCTTTATTTAAAAAAACAACAACAAAAACATGTAGCACAGAACCTGGTACACAATAGGTGCCATATAAATGCTTATTCCCTCCTCTCCTCTGGCTTATATGTAGAAGGATGATCCCTACAGAAACAGGACTCCCAGATGAGAAAACTCCTATCTAATGAAAACCAGAGTAACTTTTCCTCTTAGCTGCCCAGAGAAGACAGAAGTTAAGCATAGTATGCAGGCAGGAGTGTCACAGGTGACACTTGAATCAAAGGCTTCCCATCTGCAGCCAGAGTTCTATCCACATGCCGTGATGGTGCTGTCAGTATCCAGAGCCTTTCCTCTTCCCACTGAGCAGGATCATGTATGCAAATGCTTCATAAATTTTAAAGCGCTATGCAAATGAATGCTACAGAGTAGGATTATTTAATGGCCAAGAGTTGGCTCTTGGGGATTTTAGCTGGGAGAGGCGTTCCAAAGGCCCTTGAATAATCTGGCTAGACTGTACAACCCTTTCCTGACCCCTGGATGAGCGTCAGGCTGAACTACGCCCAGAAGCCTTCAGCTGGCTGGAGATCCAGGTGCCTGCTTGTTCACTTCCTCCTTTTCCACCAGTCCCTCCCCGATGATGCTCAGCTTTGCTTCCTTCTTTAGTTCTCCGTTTCCGCAATAAATGGAAGCCCCAAATTACAGGCAGTCATGATAAATGAGAGCTTTAACTAAGCCGGTAGTGGGGAAATATGCTGACTTTATGAGACATTTGGGTGCTTCTTTTAACCCTTATTTAATTCCATACTCAACTCTCTGCCCTTACTTCCCTATCCCTTGAAATTAATTGCACCACATGCATGTACAAGCATATGTATTGATGCATATGTGCATGTATTGCCATAAATTAAGGAAGGGACTAAATCCCTTCTGCTCTTGGTCAATTCTACCACTCTATTTTTTGCACATTTTTTTTAATTAAAGTTTTTTATTTTCAAAACATATACATGGATTATTTTTCAATATTGACCCTCGCAAAACCTTTTGTTCCAAATTTTTTCTCCCTTCTTCCCCTCCCCTCCCATAGAAGGCAAGTAATCCAATATATGTTAAACATGTGTATATATATATATATATATATATACATATATATATATATATATATTTCCACACATCATGCTGCACAAGAAAAATCAGCTCGAAAAAGAAAAAGAAAACAAAAAGCAAGCAAACAACAACAAAAAGAGCAAAATGCTACGCTGTGATCCACCTTCAGTTCCCAGTCCTGTCTCTGGGTACCACTATATTCTTCATGAATATTAGCTAGATACTGAAAACTGCCAACCTGTCCCTTTCCCAATCAGGAAACTACCCCTCTGCAAATGGACAAATGACTGCCTGCAACGATATTTTAACCTAAAAAAAAATCGAGTTCATTTGAACAATAAAAGAGATTGACATTAATTTGGCATTTGCACTTGCACCCCCCATCCCCAGTTAGGAGCTCCCTTCTATGGGATGAAGAATAACGGATAGAAGAAAGGACACCTTCCCGCCGCCCCCTTGTGACCCCACCTGGAGAGTGAAGCACACAGATATTTTTAGGGTTCTAGTTAAAATAAAGATTGAGCCTCTAGCAGAAGCTCGTGGCAGGATCCTTTGGTCCTGTTAAGGCAAGAGCAGGCTCTTTCCCAGCTCTGGAGGCTTTTCCTGTCATGGGGGTCCGGGATGTGAGCACTTTCCGCCTGCACACTTAGTTGATACAACCTCCACGCGGGGTGGGTGTCAGGGAGCTTGCTTCCAGGAAAACCATGGCAGGAAAGAGCCATGGAGAAACTGTGGCACAGGCGCAGCCCTTCTGGGACCGGCCGTCATAAATGGAAGCCCCAGATTACTGCAGTCACGATAAATGAGGGCTTTAACAAGCTGGGAGCAGAGTGGATCAGCCCCACGGTTAGCTTTAGGTGAATGGGGGGTTCATACACGGGCGCCAGTGGCTTCCGGAGCTAACTCCTTCATGCACAGCTTGTGGTGGAGAGCTTTAGGACCTTTCCTCCCTGTGGCAGAAGTAAGGAAAATGTCTTTGGCCCCTAGGACACGGACCCAGCGTCCCCTTCTACTAAGCAAGGTCCTTCTGTGGCATTCTATATACAAATAGCTGCTTTCAAAGCCAAGCCTCATTTGGTGCACTGAGTCATCATTTCTACCCAATCCTATATTCTCCCTCTAAAATGGAGTACTGGGAACTGGTACCCCAATTTAATTTAACCACTTGTGACAAAAGGGTACTTTTTACTTCAGAGAGACAGCAAACCCAACTACACACGATCTGGAACAGGATGAATCACCCCGGTCTGGGGCCAGGGGAATTAGACTCATTCCTACCTAATGCTGGTTCCAGCCCCCCAAACCTGGCCTAGACTGACTGTGCAGTGCATCCCTTCACTGGTCTGGGATGCAGAAGGTCACCACATGCCCTAAGCATCCCTGCCGTGCTGGCTACCAACCCAGCCTGATTCTGACTCCAGATTCTGGTGACTTAATCACTCTCTTACAACGGAAAAGGCTTGGAAGTGGCCCTGAGCCAAGAAAACGGGGGTCATGTGAAGATGGCTGAGGGCCAGGGAGACCTGTTAACCCCATCACGGTGATGCTGAGAAGTGAGGACACTGATCAGGAAATGGCTGAGCACATGTGGCGTATGAATGCCATGGAATATTATCGTACTCGTAAGAGAAGGAGGAGAAATTTAGAGGAGCAAGGGAAGATTACAGGAAATAAAGCGGAACAAAGCAAGCAGATTTAGGGAGCAGAAGATAAAATAATAGCAACGTCGGGGAGTTGGTGCTGTTAGCACTCCCAGTTTGGAGATGCAGAAACTGAGAGACACGGTGAGATATGAGTGTCTTGCCCAGGCCCACACGGCCATTAAGTGTGTGAAGGCAGGTTCAAACTCGGGCTTTCCTGATTCCCAAGTCCTGAGTTCTATCACCCTGTGCCATATCAGTACAACTCAAGCTAACAGGCAGCTGAGCTCAGATTAATCACAATGACAAATCTTGGTCCTGAAGAACAGATATGAAACAAAAAATCTTCATCTCAGTAGACAATGCCATATACCCAATTAATTGGTTTGGCTCCCCCCGCCCCAGTCAATATTGCCTAATGATATAGTGGGAGGTTTTCAGGAAAGCATTAGGATCAAAAGGCATCAATAAAAAGTTGTTGTCCCCATTTGACTCAGGGGGAAAAAAAACTATTATGGAAAAAAATAAACCCCAGAAAGTTAATTGGGTCACTGGATAGAGCACCAGGCCTGTGGCCAGAAGGGCTTGAGTTCAAATTCATCCTCAGACACTCAAGAAATATATGTCCCTGGGCACTGCCTCAAAAAAAAATCCCTTCTTGTGATTAGAAAGATTTTTCCTTCCCACATCTGTCTCTAACTAGGAACATAAGAGCAGAGATGAAAGGGTAATTTACACCTGACCAACAGGAGTTCTAAAAAAATAGAAAAGTTAGAACAAACTGATACTCTTTAAAAATTAAGTAGGAAAGTGAATTTATCGATGAGAAGAGTCTGTTTTGATAGTGGTTCATTGGAATCTTAGGAAAGCTTCAAAGAAAGCAATTCCATGCTCTTCTTATGTAGAAAGCAAGACCACAAAGGCTGAGTTTTGATGAGCTAGCGTCCCTCTCTGGTCAATATTCTTCATTTTATTTATTAAATAATCTTCTTTGAAAGACAAGAAACAAAACTGAGCCTCTCAAACCAGTGATGCTGCTAACTAGCAAGTGCTGCATATAAAACAATGGGAAGAACACAGGGCCTTGTTCTACTCCCCTTTTTTTCCCTCAGCACTGACCGCAGCCCAACGGCAGACTGGTGGTAAAGTCAGGTCTGTGGTGCAATGGAAACAAAGCAGAATATGTAGTCCCAGGGGCCTCATTCAAGTGCTGATCCTGCCACTCAGTAACCTGTGTGAGCCTGTACAAGCTTCTTAAACTATCTCCTCTTTGGTTTCCTCCTCCACAAAAGGAGAAAGTTGGATTAAGTCTCTTCTAGTTCTTGATAGGCAATTTTTTTTCATTTGTTTTGCTGAGGCATTTGGGGTTAAGTGACTTGCCCAGGGTCACACAACTAGGAAATATTAAATGTCTGAGGCCAGATTTGAACTCAGGTCCTCCTGACTTCAGGGCTGGTGCTCTATCCACTGCGCCCTCTAGCTGCCCCTTGATAGACAATTTTTAACACAGTGTAAAGGACATGAGTTTCCTGTCTAGCCAGAGGTTAGTAAAATGTAAGAAGGAGAGAAAAAAGGGAGGAAGGGAGGAAAGAAAGGAAGGGAGAAAGAGAGGAAAGAAGGAAGGAAGGAAGGAAGGAAGGAAGGAAGGAAGGAAGGAAGGAAGGAAGGAAGGAAGGAAGGAAGGAAGGAAGGAAGGAAGGAAGGAAGGAAGAAGAGAAAGGAAAGAAAGAAAAGAAAAGGAAAAAAAAAGAAAAGAAAGTCAGGCCAGCCCAGGCCTTATAGGTGACTTACAAGAAAACAAAATATTCTAGTCTCTGCTGTCTTTCTCTATCCATATGAATTAAAGATATATTTTCTAGACTCATTTCCTTTTGTTCATCAGAAGAGCCCTTATTTAAGATTCATTAAGATTCAACTTGAATTGTGTCCTGTTATAAATAATAGCCAACAAATCCCAAATGCTTTAAGGTCTGACTAATGCCATAACTTTCAGACTAGTAAACTTCCAGTAGAAAATAAAGGAAAAGATCAGATTTTCAGTTGGAAAAGCAAAAATAAAATGAAGTTAAATATTTTCTCTCAAAGCTTTAAATTAAAAAAAAAAAAGAAAAGAAAAAGTCAGAGATATTGTTAATGATACTAACATAACTCTCAGTCACCTGGGTTCACAGAATCATAGATTTAGAGATGGAATGGACCTCAGAAGGTTAATTCCCTCATTTTATTGATGAAGAAATTGGGATATAGAGAGGTTTCATGATTTATCTCCAGTCAGATGGCTAGGAAATGTCTAAAGTAGCATCTGAACTCAAATCT
>JAJPUD010001558.1:378808-419083 GCA_023553655.1 Myrmecobius fasciatus | reverse complement strand
TCAGCAGAACCAGGAGAACATTATACACAGCAACAAGACTATACGATGATCAATTTTGATGGACATGGTTCTCTTCAACAATGATGTGATTCAAACCAGTTGTTCTGTGATGAAGATAGTCATATACATCCAGAGAGAGGCCTGTGGGAACTGAGAGTGAACCACCACACAGCATTTTAACGCTTTCTGTGAATATTTCCATGCATTTTGTTTTCCTTCTTAGGTTGTTTTTTTCTTCTTCTCTTTCTGGATCTGATGTTTCTTGTGCAGTAAGATAACTGTATAGATATGTATACATGTATTGTATTTGTCATATAATTTATCCTATTTAGCATGTATTAGATTACCTGTCATCTAGGGGTGGGGGTTGGGGGGAAGGAGGGGAAAAACTTGGGAAAAAAAAAAGTTTTTGCAAAGGTCAATGTTGAAAGGTCACTCATATGTTTTGTAAATAAAAAGCTTTATATAAAAAAATAAATAAAAAATAAATATAGTTGGTGCCTATTTTTCTTGTCTTGCTTGAATTTGACAAATCAGGGAGTATAAATTGCAAAGGGCAAATTCAAGTCTTGTTGTCAGAAAAAAATTTCTTAGAAGGTAACCTTAGGGCCATCCTTTAGAACAGGGACGTATAAGGTCTTGAACTCATTTGGTCTGATCCTACTAAGACAACTGCAGGCAATGATGAGCATAGGTACTACAATCTCCCACTGCTCTTGTTTTTAAGTTGAATGATATTATAAATATCCAAATTGCCTCAGCAGAAAAAAAAAGGTTCCCTACCCCTGCTTTAAAGTAATGGAATCAAACTGTAGATCAAAATATAGAAATTGGGGCCACTAAACTATGTGTAAAGATCCCTTCAGGGCATGATTTTGACTTAGAAAATGATGCGTTAACATTACTCTTGTTTTATTTTATTTTTATCCATTTTGTTAAATATTTCCCAATTACATTTTAATCTGGTTTGGACCTTATTCTATAGCTTTTGTGGGACACTTGCAGCTTCCAGTTCAAATGTTTGATACTTCAGTCTTGTAGCCATTCTAAAGTAGAATGCACTATCTACGTAAGAACTAGACTTTGTCATTAAAGCTCTCCTCCAGAGACTGGATGGCCATTTTTTGAAATGACATGGGGGTTGGGGAGTTTGGGGGTGTGTGTGGATTTTTTCAATTACAGGAACAATGAATTGGCTTTGGAATGTTCTTCCAATTCCCAAATTCTGTGTTTCTTTTGCTCCTAAAAATGGCTGCAGTTAAAGCTTGCTAGAAACCCATTGCATTTGTATCTTATGGAAGATGTTAGATCTTGGGATAGAGTTCTTTAGAGTGCCAGTTTTGATATTAAAGAAGAGAATTTAGCTATTTTGAACTCTGAGAAAGATTATTTCCTTAACATCTGATTCCAGTGTTTTAAAATGGTACAGTTAATAAAAACCTTGAACTGTATTTAATTTATACGTGATAGGTTGGTTAAAAGCAAAGGGAGCTGAACTTCCCCTTAAGGAAGGCAATTGACATTGAGACATTGAGCATTAAGACAGGTCAGGTCAAGAATTCAGTGGTATGCAAACTAGGACAAAATAAAGTAATTACTTTCATTGCATTACACAATAAACCTTACATATTTTATATCTTTAAGAAATTCTTAATATATAATATGTCACATTTTTGCTGTAATCATATAATTTCACATTTGGCATGGAGTTCTGAAGATTTTTATGCATTCTTTAATTTTTCATCTGAAATAATACTTCTATCATATTCTATATTGTGCATTTTTAGCAAAAAGTCCATTTTACTATCTCTAGCTTCATTCATAAATCAATTGAGTTCCAAAGCCCACAAAGCAAGTTTATCACTATCTCTTGTATAAATTTCCTAATATTTCATGGTGGAAGATCATGTTGAGATAGTTCATATCTATTTGGGAATTTCTGTAATATTGAAACAATCTTGTTTCTCAACACACCATTATATTTATCAGTGTTCATCATTCTCTCAGTGAAGATAACAAGACTTAGGCTCCCTAGAAATAAAAAATAATCCTTATAACATCACTTTGGGTAAGTATTTTATGGTGTGATAAAAAGTCTCAGATATTACTGGTTCACCTGGACTTCTTATTACTATTCTAGCCTGATACCCATCTTGGGGACTGGAGAATGAAGGAAAATTGGCCTATCTACTTTTCCTAAATTAGTAGGGTACACCATCTTCCTACTCTCTACAAAGACAGAAATGATTTGAAGTAGGCTCAATTTCAGATCACAGATTTTGCTTTTCAATTGTTTTTCAGTCATGTCTGACTTTCAGTCATAATCCTATTTAGGATTTTCTTGGCAAAGATACTGGAGTAGTTTGCCATTTTCTTCTGCAGCACATTTCATAGATGAGGAACTGAATCAAACTAAGTAAAGTGGATTGCCCAGGGTCACACAGCAAATATCTGAAGCCAGATTTGACCTCAGGAAGATATATCTTTCTGATTCCTAGTCTGGTGTTCTTTCTGTCTATTGCAACACCCAGCTGCTCCCACATCACAGAAACCAGTCATATTTATGCTGCGTGACTCGATTACCTATGCTTTCCATAAATAAAAACAAAAATCTATTAAAAAAAAAAACCCACAACGTTATTTGGAGAAATGGGAAGAAATCTAATAACTGGCAATCAGGAAAATCCTCCTCTTGGAAAAAACCTCTGGGCTAGATTCTGAAGGAATCTAGGAATTTTACAAGGTGGAGATGAAGGAGAATATTCAAAGTATGTACAAAGACAAAGGGATGGGAAAGGGAATATTATATGAAAGAATAATAACTAGATCAGTATAACTGGAACATTGAGTTAGTGTAGAAAGGTGATATACAATGAGCCTGGAAAGCTAGATTGGTGCAAGTACCAGATTGTGAAAAGTTTTAAAAATCAGACAGAAAAGTTTGTATAATAGAGTCATTAGTAGAGGAGTAAAACGACCCACTTTGTGATTTATTATTTGGCCGTTGTATAGAAGAGGTCTTGGAAAAGGAAGAGTGGAGGCAAGGATAATAAGTGAAGAATCTTTAATAATAGGCCTGATAAAGTACCTGAATTTAAGTATTGACTGTGTCAATAGAGAAAAGGGAATAAGAGAGACAGGATAAAGAGAATGACTCCAAGGTTTCTAACTTGAATGACTGGAAAGAGAATGACAATCAGTAAGATTAGGTGGGGAAAGGACTATGTTTTGTGGGGAAGTTGATAAGTTCCTTTTTGAACATCTTGAATTTGAGATACCTGTGGGTCATCCAGGTACACTGTCCAAAAGGCAGTGGCTGAAATGAGAACAGAGCTCAAGGAGCAGAATTGGGGGGTGGGGAGGAATATGGAGAATTGGGGAGCTATGTATACAGAAATGAGAAAGCAAAAAATGGCCTAGGCTATACACTCAAGCAAAGTAGGACGTGAGATTGGCTTGTGATCCAGCAGAAGAAATTGTAAAGGAGTAGTTGGAGAGAAAGAAGGAAAACCAGAAAGTCCAGTGCCATGAAAGCCAAGAGAGTTTCTAAGAGGAAAGAATTTGTGTATTTCAGTATTAAAAAGCTACTGAAAAAAGTATTAAAAGCTACTGAAAGGTCAAGGATTAGCCAAAGGATTTAGCAGTTAGGAGATTATTTAGCAGATTGAGTTGAGGATTGAAAGTGAGAGTGTGAGGAAGTGGAAGCCCTGAAGAGAGACAGATTTTTCTAGTTTGGCTTTGAATGAATGAATGAATGAATGAAAATAATTCATTAAATCCTTACAACATGATAATCACTAACCTGCTCACTGGATACACAAATATAAAATCAAAGACAGTATATTCAAAGTGGCAGCTGGTAGGTAGCACAGTAGAGTATTGGGATCTGGAGTCAGAAAGTTCTGAGTTCAAGTTTGGCCTCCAATACTTACTAACTATATGATCTTGAGTAAATTCTATTTCTTCATATGTAAAATGGGGATAATAACATTACTTCCAAAAATTGTTGTTAGGATCAAAAGAAACGGTATTTGCCAAATGCACAATGCCCGGCACATAGGTATTACATACTTCTCTTCTTTAGATTCTTTAAAAAAATTTTTTTAGTATTTCTGAATTTAACAAACAAGTAAATGAGCATTTTTACATATAATGTAGAACAGAAAAGAAAGAATATATAAAAACAGTTTTTCTATTACTTCTATACAGATTTCTTTTTAGGTTTATAATAAATTCAACATGGAATTGTGTAATTTTCAAGACCATCCTATTTGGCTGTTTCCTTTGTTCTGCTGTTCATTTAAAAAAATGTTCCAATGGCTTCCTCCTCCTCCTTTTTCTTCTCTGTCTCTGTTTCTGTCTCTGTCTCTGTCTCTGTCTCTGTCTCTGTCTCTGTCTCTCTCATAATCCTATCCCTAAGCTTCCACATTACCTTCACAATTCTGGGGAGGGGGGAACCTTTCTAACAAATATACATAGTCAAGCAAAAGAAATTGGTCATATTAACCACATTGGCCATTTTTTTAAAGCCTCAATTGAGTCTATTATCTTTTTGTGTGAAGATGGGTAGCATGTATCATCATCAGTCCTCTAGAATCATAATTGATCATTTCATTGATTATCATCTTTTAAAGTTTGTCTTTATAACATATTACCATATAAATTGTTCCTTTGCTTCTGTTCTCTCACTCTGCACTAATTTATATGACTTACCAACTTTCTTTGAAAATCTCTCATCATTTTTAGAACAAAATAATGTAGCTATTTTTGATTCTCTATGACCCCATATGGAATTTTCTTGGCAAATACATTGTCATTTCCTTCTCCAGAAGGAACTGAGGTAAAAAGAGTTAAATGACTTGCCCGATATCACATAGCCAGATTTGAACTCAGGAAGATGAATCTTCCTAATTCCAAACTCATTGCTCTACCCATTGTGCCACCTAGTTGCCAAAAAGTACTCCTTTATGTTATAATCATATACTATAATTTATTGAGCTTTTCATTAGATGGACACTGCTTTAATTTCTAGTTCTTTGCCACTATAAAAAGAGCTACTATAAATGTATTTGAACATATAGGCCCTTTTCCTGAATGGGCTTTTTGGGGTATATTCTTTGTAGTGATATCACTGTAACAAGGGACCTTTATAGTTTAGTGACTATGATTACAAATAGTTTCCCAGAAAGGTTGTATGAATTGATAGCTCCACCAACAGTTTATTTGTATATCTGTTTTCCTGTGTCCCCTTTAACAAATGACATTTTCCTTTTTTGTCATTTTTTAAAACTATAAGATAGAAAATCAGAGTTGCTTTCATTTGCATTTTTCCAATTTTTAGTGACTTGAAATTTACATTCTAACAGAAGTGATTATACATACAAGAGACTGGTGGCTGAGAAGAGATATTTTGACTTGGAAATTTACAGAGATGATGAATAGAATCCATAGGAATCTAATACCTTCTCTATCAAAAGATCTGAACCTAATAAAATGAAATAGCAAGACCGTTAATTAGAGCAGAACAGCAAAACTGAAAAGTCCCCTCTTGTACAAACAGGTATAATGTCCCACTGAATCTTATGCCAACTTATGAGAGAATATTTCTTGGACAGTTCACATTCCTGGGATTTCAAGCCAGATGAACCATTTCTTACACCTCCATCTCCAAGTAAGTGGCTGTTACATTCTGCTTCCTTACTTGCCATTCCTCTCTGCCTCTGAAGCTTCCATCTACTGCAGTTCCACCAGTAGACTACTAGCTTCTTCCTCAAAGGGAGTGTTATAATTTTATTTTTTGTGAAACTGCCTAGAAAACACAATTCTTATTTGCCCTTGAAGCTTATGAACTCTGAAAAAACAGAAGATTGTCTAATAAATAAGGTGATTGGAGGGTGGCAAAGAAGAAGACATTTCTTTTTAAAAATTTTATTGATTTGTTTTTATAAAACTTTCATTTCCAAATATATAGCAATCTCTTCCCCACTAAAAAAACCATCTGTGATAACAGACTACAAAAACAAAACAAAACAGGGGTGAGGTGTTATAGGGGAGAGGGACATAGTTTTAGCAAAACTAACCAGAAATACCAACAAAATCTAATTGTATGTAGAATATCTTATAACCATCATCTTATCACCTCTGCAAAGGATGGAGGAAGATACTTTTTTTTCATCTGAAAGAAATTATTTCTAATAAAGACAGTCTTCCAGGGTTAATTACCCTGCAAATAAAAGTCATAGTGCTCTGGATAAGCAATTGTATTTATTGAAGTGGAGAAGCAATGTGGAATAGTAGAAAGATGGCTTGAGTAGAAGTCAGCAATCCAGAGTCCTAATAGAGTTTAGCTACTAATAAGCAATGAAATTTTGGGTAAGCTATTACCCCTTTCAGGGGTAGTGGAAGAAAGGAAGATGGAAGAAAGGAAACATTAAGTACATTATGTGCCAGGTTGGCACCTAGGTGACACAGTGGATAGATTATTGGGCCTCAAGTCAGGAAGAGTCCTCTTCCTGAATTCAAATTTGGTCTCTGACACTTCCTAGCTATATGACCCTGGGCAAATCATTTAACTTTAAGCCTCAATTTCTTAATCTGTAAAATGAGCTAAAAAAAGAAATGACAAGTCACTCCATTATCTTTGCAAAAAAACAAACAAAAAACAACCCAAACCCCAAACCCCAAATGGAGTCACAAAGAGTCTGATATGACTGAAAACAACTAAATAACAAAAACATACCAAGCACAGTGCCAAGTTCTTTATAATTATCTCATTTTTATGTTCACAACTCTAGGCAGTTGGTATTATTATGATCCCTATTTACATTTAAAGGAACTGGTAAAATGACTAGCCCAGGATCACATAACTAACAAGTGGTAGAGGCCACATTTTAACTTGGGAAAATGAGACTTCCTGACTTCAAGCCCTGCACTCTATCTACTGTACAATCTAGTTGTCTCCAATTCAATGATTAAGTGATTCTCCATAATAGATGCCACATAATTGGTATGGTCCTATTCTCCAATAGATTGTGATCTAGGATAACCTTGATACAGATCAATTGAAAGGACATACATAGTAAACCAATCAATCAACAAATATTACCAATTGCCAACTATGTGCCAAGAACCTTCTGAGGATACAAACTCAAAAATGTAATCATTCATGACTTCAAGAAGTTTAGATTTAATTAAGGATGTGGTACATAGATATATAAATACAAGCAAAAGCATATATATGCATGATGTACATAAGCACATAAAACAAATTCAAGAGCACTGCATAAACATCATTATTGATAAAAAAAAAAAGAAGGAAAAGAAGGAATATACTGAGATCTGATGTGCTTTTATTGGAGTCCAGGTACCACAGGATTACCTATCAAGGGAGAGCCTTTATGATAAGAAACTTCAATAATCCCCCAGGGATGGGACCCAAGATAGAAGAACAATGTTAGCCTGCATGTTGCTTCCTGAAAAAAATTAATTTATAATCTATTTATGTCATGTACCAAGTTATGTTCACATATCACTTAAGAAATGGGAAAGAAATCTATTTGTTTTTTCTAAGTACATAGAGCCATTTTAAGAAGTAACGAGGTGTATTGGGAGGAGAGGAATCAGATCTGCTATGTAACTTTCTTAGTGACCTGGAGGAAGTAATTTTCCCTCTCTATGCCTCTATTTTCTTATTTGTAAAAAGAAGAGGATAGAGTAGATTATTAAGAGCTCTAAATCCTTTGGTCTTCCATTTATATATGCATGTTGTGTGTGTTACCTATAGGTTGTATATGTTCTCATGGGCTATCTAATTTCTGTTCTTGGGAAATCATAAATAGGTATTTCAGGAATCTTACCCAACCTTTTCCAAGGGAGACTTTGAGGAAGAAAGGACAGAAAGTGACCAGGCTGGCCACTGCTCTCTTCAGAGCAGGAATACTGGCATATAATACTGCCTTCCTAAATATTGGTAGTATAAGGTAATGATATTTAAGTTCAAATCACTTTTCTGATTGTTATTACTTAAAGGGCAAGGAGTACCCCAAGCTTATTTCTGAAAATCTGAAATCTTGACCCCTTTCCCACAAAATGCTAATTATGCAAGGATCATCAGAACTTATTAATAGCAAGTAAATCCATTTATCCAAATAGAGAATAAACAGAAATAAGAGAATTATACAGATTGTAATTCACTAGAAAATATACAGAATGGACAAACTCTCTCACTAGGAGCAAGATATCTCAGCTCAACCAAGAAAGAATCCCTGATCTCAACAAAAGGAATTTCCCTTCAAATCTCTTTAAACGGCTATCTGGAAAACAGGGACAAATTGAAGTGTTGTGTTCCTTATTTGTTTATCTTCCAAAGTCACTTCTACTTCTTTCCAGGTTTTTCCCTGAAGAAGGTCTAGAACCATATATGTCCTCTCTCAAAGCAGGAAGTTAGAGGAGAAAAAAAAGATTCACCTCTTCCAAATTCTTGAACTGACTTTGTGTCTCACATAGTTAAGAATTGAGCCATCTTTTTCATTGGTGAGAAAAGTCACATGGACGTGCAACTTGACAATTAATTTCTCCTACAAGTAACAGCTATTGAAGACCCACCAAAGAAAGTGTGCCATTAAAATCCTTGACATCTCCAATGTTTCAGCATCAGAAATTGATAGGATTTTATCAATAGAAATGAAAGTAGAGGCATTCCCATCTACTTAGCTACTGACCCCTAAGAATCATGGGACCTTTCACTCTGATTTGCAGCTGAAACATTCTATATTACTGTCTCCACAATTAATACATGAATTCCTTATCAGAGACTTTCTTTTCTACTTGTATTCCCAGAGCTTAGTACATAGTAAGTGTTTAATGAATTCTTTATTTATTCATTCTAGGTTTGAATCCAGAGTTACATTCAAGAATATTCATAGCAGCACTTTTTTTTTTCATTTAATGCCTTTTTTCCTCAATAGTATTTTATTTTTCCCAATACATGTAAAGATATCTTCAATATTCCTTTTTCTTACACTTTGTGTTCCAAATTTTTCTCCCTCCCTCCTTTCAAGGCAGCAAGTAATCTGATATAGGTTAAATATGTGCAATCCTTTTAAATATATTTTCATATTTGTCATGTTATGAAAAAAAGATCCAAAGGGGAAAACATATGAAAAAAAAGAAAGAAAGAAAGAAAGAAAAACAAGATCCATATTAAGTCTCCATGTTTCTCTCTCTGGATGTAGATGACATTTTTCATCACAAGTCTATTGGAATTGTTAAGATATCTCCAACCAATCACTGTGTGAGTCAAGTACTTGGCTAAACAACAAAGTTCCTGACAAAGGCCCCAAGTTCAAACCAGACCAAACCAGCTAGGATCAATGATAGAGCACAAACCTTTTGATATTTGGAATGGGCAAATAAAGAGGCTTATAAATCTGACCAATTGTAACTAACTCTGATTGTAAATCCAACAGTACAGAGCTTGCTTTTGCTTTTGTGTATCTAGCCCCTGAACATACCTGCTTCTCATGAGAATCGCTGAATAAAGGATTTTTCTTTCACTCTAAAAGAGTATTTCTTGTAACATTACTCCTGAACTCCACCTTGCAACTGGGAAAGTAGTGGGCAGCAGCAGCTAGTCTGGGGCTTCCTCCCCCATGAATTCCTCGGGGTCTTTTGATAACAATTTCTCTCAGTTTTAAGGGAATATCCATCAACTAGTGAATGACTAAACAAATTCTGGTATGTTCCTGTTGATCTCCTTGCCTCAAGTCTCTTTATACTCCAATCTATCCCACCACTCAGATATGAAAAATGATCTTTCTAAGGTCTAGATATTGCCACATTCTTCAATAAACTCTGATGACTCTTACCTTCAGAACAAAGTTCAGTATAAAATCCTCTTTTTGATTTTTAAAACTTTTCATAACCTGGTCTCTTCTTACCTTTCCAGTCTTACGATGTATTCCCTTCCACATACTCTACATCAACGCTAGTCTTCTTGTTCCTTTTACCAGACACTCTATTGCCCATTTTTGTGCCTTTTCATCGGCTATTATCAGTTCTGGGAATATTCTATTTCCTAACCTCTTCCTCCTAACTTCCCTTACTTCCTTCTAGACAACTAGGAGAATTTGAATTTTTATAGAAATCAAGACCTTGAATAAGTAAAGTAAGCTCCTTGGTGAAATTTCAGACACTCTCTAGTGAGTGAGTGTGGGAAGGTATATAGAGAGAAATGGAATAAGCATTTATTAAGCACCTATGTGCTTAATAAGAACTTACCTTATCTGATCCTCATGCCAACCCTGGGGAAGTATGTACAGTTTGGGAAACTGAAGCAGGTAACTTGTCCAGGGTCACACAACTACTAAGTTTTTGAGACTGGATTTGAACTCAGATCTTCCTAACTACAATCTCAGTATTCTATCCCCTATGCCACCTAGTTTCGTGGGATGCTTTGTGATATTACTAGGTCTTTCCATGATCCATTGAAATCTATTTTGGTTACATTAAGGCCAGCCTTGATAATAACTAACATTTTATAGCACTTTAAAATTTGCAAAGCACTTTATATTCACTATCTTTATAACCCTTATTTTGAATGTCCATCTCAAAGAGACTAAATATTGTTACTATAGCTGTAAGAGCTTAGAGTATCAGGAGAAAAGCAGTTTTGTGCTAGCAGTTTAGAAAGTCAGCTGAGAAATGTCTTACTATAGAAATGATTGAGAAACGGTTTAATGAGAATCTCCAACCTGGAGTCAAAGAAATTATTTTATCTGTGATTCTGGAGAATGCATAAAGAGTTTATAGAAAGGTCATCAAGAAAGAAAGTGAAGATTACCTTCTTTCTTGTGAGAAATGCCTTAAATGTTATATTATTTGGGAATCCTATAAAGAGAAGTTTATAAATTGCTTGTCAATAAGTTAATAAGAGCTTGAGAGAAGCTGAAAAACTGTTTCCTATCAAATTCTCCAAAGGATGTGCTAATTCCTAATAGGTATTCTTCATGCAACCATTGGGTTTTTCCACTGTGGATTGTTATATTGATCACTTTTGAGTGTTTGTGGCTCACCTGAATGAAGCTGGGTAGTTTTCTGGGTCTTAATACAATTAGCACAATTTTAACTATGAATAGGAGCATCTGGAGAATTTCAACATCTATAAGGAATCCCTCTCCCATTTGGACTCCTCTAGGAACACCTTCCATAACTGTGGCAAATACTTTAGGTGAACATATGTATCTGTTTTATGCTTTACTTGATATGAATAATCAGAAAATTGTTGGTTTTATTGTCCAAGAAATCTTGAACATAGATGAAAACTTTTAAGATGGTTTTATTTCACTAGTCAAATGATTTTTTCCATTATTTTTATAAGTGTGAGCTCTGAACCCTTTAGTATAAGTGTGAAAATATGTAAAATTGTTTGCAAAAAAAACCTGCTATTTTTTCTTGTATTTTTCATGAATAATATCCTTGGTACATGTAGAGAATATTTTAATAAAAATTTTATGGTGATGAGAGTAAGTATATGGGCCAATAATTATCACTGAACTTTTAATTGCCCTATTTTTGTCAATAATACCATTTATGATATTTCTAAGTAGTAACTTCCCCTCCTAGAAATCAGTTCTAAAATACTTTTAAAATTATGATACAATTTTAAATTTTAATTAAATTAAATTAAATTTTAAAAATTGTAATTTTTACAAAGTATATGAACAAATAGTTCCCAAAAGAATAATTGCAAACTATTAGCAACCAAATGAAAAATTGCTCCGATTCATGTAATTCAATGTAAATTGAAACAATTCTGAGGTTTTAGCACATTGGCAAAGATATCAAAAGATTAGAATACTCAGTGTTAGAGGGTTTTTGGGAAAATAGGCACACATACACTCTTGGTGGAGCTGTGAAAGTCCCACCATTCTGGAAAGCAGTTATAAAATTATTCTTTAAAAAAAAAGTGAGTCACTATTTGACAAAAACTGCTGGGATAATTGGAAACTAGTATGGAAGAAATTAGGCATTGACCCACACCTAACACCATATACCAAGATAAGGTCAAAATGGATTCATGATCTAGGCATAAAGAATTATATTATAAAAAAAAAAGTAGAACAATGTAGGATGGTTTTCCTCTCAGACCTGTGGAGGGGGAAGGAATTTGTGACCAAAGAAGAACTACTGGTCATCATTAATCACAAAATAGATAAGTTTGACTATATCAAGTTAGAAAGTTTTTGTACAAACAAAATGAATGCAGACAAAATTAGAAGGGTAGCAGTAAACTGGGAAAATATTTTTACATCCAAAGGTTCCGATAAAGGCCTCATTTCTAAAATATATAGAGAATTGACTCAAATATATAAGAATTCAAGCCATTCTCCAATGGATAAATGGTCAAAAGATATGAAACTATTTCCGGTCACATGAAAAGGTGCTCCAAGTCACTATTGATCAGAGAAATGCAAATTAAGACAACTCTGAGATACCACTACACCCCTGTCAGATTGGCTAAAATGACAGGAAATGATAATGATAACTGTTGGAGGGGATGTGGGAAAACTGGGACACTGATACATTGTTGGTAGAACTGTGAACGGATCCAAGCATTCTGCAAAGCAATCTGGAACTATGCTCAAAAAGTTTATCAAACTGTGCATACCCTTTGACCCAGCAGTGTTTCTACTGGGCCTATATCCCAAAGAGATTTTAAAGGAGGGAAAGGGACCCACATGTGCAAAAATGTTTGTGGCAGCCCTTTTTGTAGTGGCAAGAAACTGGAAATTGAAAGGATGCCCATCAATTGGAGAACGGCTGAATAAATTATGGTATATGAATGTTATGGAATATTATTGTTCTGTAAGAAATGACCAACAGGAGGATTTCAGAGAGGCCTGGAGAGACTTGCATGAACTGATGCTGAGTGAAATCAGCAGAACCAGGAGAACATTATACACAGCAACAAGAGTATACAATGATCAATTTTGATGGACATGGTTCTCTTCAAAAATGATGTGATTCAAACTAGTTCCTATTGTTCAGTGATGAAGATAGTCATATACATCCAGAGAGAGGCCTGTGGGAACTGAGTGTGAACCACAACACAGCATTTTAACGCTTTCTGTGAATATTTCCATGCATTTTGTTTTCCTTCTTAGGTTGTTTTTTTTTTCTTCTTCTCTTTCTAGATCTGATGTTTCTTGTGCAGTAAGATAACTGTATAGATATGTATACATGTATTGTATTTGTCATATAATTTATCCTATTTAGCATGTATTAGATTACCTGTCATCTAGGGGTGGGGGTTGGGGGGAAGGAGGGGAAAAGCTTGGGGAAAAAAAGTTTTTGCAAAAGTCAATGTAGAAAAATCACTCATATGTTTTGTAAATAAAAAGCGTTATTCAAAAAAAAAGTGAGTCAAATGTCCCTATCTTTTGATTGAGTGATCCTACTGCTAGATATATATCTCAAGGAGATCAAAGTCAAAAAGAATACATATACATCAAAATGTCCATTGGAACATGTTTTTGTAGTAACAAAGAAATGGAAATATAAAGTAGATGCCCATTAATTGATGAATGGATAAACAAAATGTATTATGTGTTGTGGAATATTATTGTATCACAAGAGACAACAAATGTTAAGAATACAGAAATAATTGGGAAGATAGATATGTCCTGATGAAGAGTGAAGTATGCAAAACATGAAAAATGTACGTCTGAAACACTACAAATATAAAGAATTAAACCCTCTAAGTTGTGTAATATAATATGAAGAACATGTCAAGAACAAAAAATTCTTCCCTCTCTTATTTAGAGAGATGACTATGGGATATTGCATACACTATCACACTCAGTTGATGTATTGCTTGCTTCCATTTAACTCCTCTATCCCCTCTTTTGTATTTTTTGCTATGAGATGATTTTTCTGGGTAGGAGAAGAGAGAGAGAGATATCTACTTGTAAATGAAGGTAAAATAAAAGAAAATATCAAGAAAAAAATTTAATGCTGGAAAATGTGTTTCAATTAGAGTAGTCAGTTTACCCGTTAGTAAACATTTATTTAACTTCTCCTTTGTGCTAGGAAATGTGGATAGAGACAACGACAAAAATGAAATAGTCTCTCCTTAAGGAGCTTACCTTATATTAGTGAGATAACACATACACATATAAATGTATACTATCTGTCATTAGGCCCATACTCAAAGCTTTCCAAATTGGTAGGGCTAGCTGAAGCTTTGCTCCACTGACATAGTATTTTCAGGAACCCAAAGAATTTAGAGTTTAAGGGATTATTATTTCCCATTAATATTAAAGGGGCAGGAGCAGACAAAACTATTTTGACAATGAATTTATAGCATTACTTGTTTTGTTTTACATCTTTCCTTGGGCTAAAGTGACTCAGCTTTATTTTTAATAATTTAATAATGGAATTTATTTAATCTGTATCCTTTTACTTAATCCTTCTTTATATTAAGGGATTAAGGCAGAGAGGAAGATGTTGCCAGACGATGAATCACTTTTGTGCTAATTCAAAAAACAAAAAAACAAAAAAACAAAACCAGATATGAGAGCAAAAACACTAGAGAGCCTGGGGAAACACATAAACCCTGATCAAAAGACTAAGTACAAAAGACTGAATCCAGTGCACCAAGATTTATTACAATTTCCATTTGTAACAGACAGAATGAGCAGCCCTGAAGGCATTTTAATGATATTCATCACAGCAGCCTTTACTAAATTCAAAGTTCATATAAGAAATAGATATCACTGACTTTGTTAACTGGCTTTAAGCTATTTCTCCAGTTGGGATAGGGGAAGTGGGAGAAGAATAAAGAGGAAAACATGGGCAGGAAAAGGAGAAATCTGGAGTATGAGCTACTAGGCAACCCCATTGGGGTTCCATAACCATGAGTCTTAAGTAATCAGAGGTCAGTGAGAAGGCTGTGTGCTTTTGGTGCAAAAACTGCCAAAAACAATATAATAGAAACTAAAGACAAATTCCATATTTTGCAATTTTGCCCAGAATTAGCTCTTCCTTATGACTCCAAACAAAGTAAAGCTAACCTGCCTTTTCAGGGATCAAACCAGTGACATTGGCTATCATCAAATGAGTTAACTTTAATATGCCCCTTAACCTTAGTCTGAACTAATTTGACTAGGTGGACAAATCTCTCCCTTCCTTTAGTGAAGTAGCTGGTCCATATCTTTTCCCTTTACTAGATGTTTGGAGAAGAATAATTTGAATAATTTGACCCAGATGCCCCAAGGAAATACTGGGAACAAAGGAATAATTAGAGAGATGAATTGGGAGTTCAGTCCTCCCTCACTTAATCCGATTCACTTGCATGTCATGACATCACCTCCCTGAAGTCATAGTCCTCTTCAAGAAGGACAAACAACAACAATATTCTAGAATTCTTAGACCTAGAAAGAAAAGAAAGGTGAGCAAGAGGCACACTTGCTGGATAATGGGGGAAAGAAACAAGTTTATATTGTGTGAAAAACAAGGGCTTGCTCATAAAATGCAAGTCAAGATGATTCCCTAGCTTTGGAGAAACTTTGTGTAATGAGGCCTGGAGTTGTAGAGACCATGTGCAAAAGAAAGTTTAAGATAAACAGAGCTAGTTTTGAACTATAAATGCATGGAAAGATTCTTTCCATACAAGCCAGTTAGGGAACTGGTCCCCTGAGAAGGCAACAAGCACCATCTTCTGGAAGTCGAGATGAATGGCAGAACTGGTCCCTATTCTGGAAACAATTTTGTAACTATACCCAGTAAGTGAGTAGATTGTCATCCAGTCGTCCAAATACAAAAAATATATACCAAAGAAACTAAAGGAAAAGGCCTGTATATACAAAAATATTTATAGTAGCACTTTCTGCTGAAAAGAACTTGAAATAAAGTGGCTGCCTATCAAGTGGGGAATGGCTGAATTCATGTGATAGATAAATGTAATAAAATTATTACAAAAGTATTATAAGAAATGACAAACATGAAGAAATCAGATAAATTTGTCAAGAACTGTATGCAGCTGTATGAACTGATCAGAGTGAAATGAGTAGACTCCAAGAGAACACTTTACACAATGACCATAATAATATAGGAGAAAATAACCTTGAAAGACTTAGAATTTTGATCAATACGGTGACCAGCATTGACTTCAAAAGACAGAGAGATGATGTTGGAGAATGAGATGTTCATTTTTCTAGTTGTGGTAGAGTTGTTTTCCTTTCCTTGACTATATTTTATTGTAACAAGGGAGTTTTCATTTGCCTGTCATCCAGGCAATGTCTTTATTAAATGTCTTCTGTGTGCTAAGCACTAAGGATACAAAAAGAGGGAAAAGATGATTCCTGTTCTCAATGAGCTCCTAATTTATTGGCAAGGGGAGGAATTAGTGGTCTGTGATAGAGATTTTGAAAAAAAAACTAGAAAGAAAAGAACAGCAATAATGCATTAAAAATAGATGGAAAAAATTTAGAACAAATAAGAAATTATTACCATTATTACAAATTTTATATAAATTTTTCAAAAGCACACTATACATAATAGAAATTTCATTTATAAGCCTCCTTTTGGTTTTTCTTTGTATATTGAAATATTTCTATAATTGTGTTAATTATTGCTGTCAAAATAAAAAAGAAAATTTAACAAAAAGAGAATGGCAGAGCTAAATAAGATAGGGAATGATGTTGGCAAAAGAGTAGATACAATAGGCTGGCAGCTGAGAAGAAACAAGAAGGAGAGTTATGGAGGATGGAAATGAGGAGCAGGACAGAGAGTAGTGACTAATGCCACCTGCTGAGAGCTTCAGGAAATAAGTAAGTGATGTTGAGCAGAGAGAAGGGTAAGACAAGGGAAAACTGTTTTTTTGTTTGTTTGTTTGTTTGTTTGTTTGTTTGTTTTGCTTTTTGCTGAGGCAATTGGGGTTAAGTGACTTGCCCAGAGTCACACAGCTAGGAAGTGTCTGAGACCAAATTTGAACTCAGGTCCACCTGACTTCAGGGCTGGTGCTCTAACTACTGTGCCACCTAGCTGCCCCAATAAGGGAGAACTGATGTGGAGGAGCAAATCTCTGTTGCCTCCTGCAGACATAGCAAACTCTAGATGGTCCCTTGATCCACCTTCCTCCCAACAGTGGCAGAGGAGTGGAGGGCTGTGTCAGTTGGAAGGAGAGATATCTTCTGGCATATGCCCTTTCTGTCTCTGGACTACGTGACAAGTAGCTCACCGTCCCTTGGCTGCATGTGAAGGTTAAGGGTGGGGGAAGAACATTATAGACTCACCATGACAACTTTGGCAACAAGAGGCAAAATTGAAATTCCAAATTGGCTGTCCTGCAAACTTCTTTGGGTTCTATAGGGAAGTTAAAGAACAATTGGCTAGGGAGTAGAAAGTGATTCATTTTGATAACCAACAATAACTCTACAAAGCCAATGATGAAGAATAGCTTGTCTGCTGGAATAAATTTGTCAAGACTTGTATGAACTGATGCAGAGTGAAATGAATGAACTCCAGGACTCCTTGACAAAGGGACAGACTAGAAGTGGAAAATGAGAAGTACATTTTTTTTGAGAATACTTTCCATATACCCATCAGTTGGGGGATGTGTGAATAAATTAGGGTATATGAATGTAATGCAATATTATTGTTCTGTAACAAACAATCAGCCAGATGATTTCAGAGACCTGGAGAGTCTTATATGAACTGATGCTAAGTGAAATGAGCAGAACCAGGAGATCATTGTACATAGCAACTACATGATGCTATACTATACAATGATCAATTCTGATGGATGTAGCTCTCTTCAACAATGAGGTGATTCAGGCCAATTTCAATAGACTTGTGATGGAGAGAGCTATCTTCATTCAGAAAGGTCTATTGGGATTGAATGTAGATCACAACATAGTATTTTCACCTTTGTTGTTGTTGTTTGCTTGATTGCTTTTTTTTTCTTTCCTATTTTCCCCCTTTTGATATGATTTTTCTTGTGCAACATGATAAATGTGGAAATATGTTTAGAAGAATTGTACAAATCTGCCCTATATTGAATTACTTGCTGTCTAGGGGAGGGGGAAGGAGGGGAAAAAATTTGGAATACAAGGTTTTGCAAGAGTGAATGTTGAAAATCATCTTTGCATGTATTTTGAAAAATAAAAAGCTATTGTTATAAAAAATAAAGTAGGGATAAAAACAGTAAGAGAGAGAGGGGGAGGGAAGGAAAGAGACAGAGACAGAGAAAGAGAAAGAGAGAGGCAGAAGGAGAAGGAGAGGAAGAGGGAGAGGAAAAGAGAGTAGGGGAGAGGGAGAGAGAATACTTTCCATATTGAATAAGCATGGAAATTTTTCAGATTTGTTTTGTAGCATTATATTTGTTCTAAGGTAAGATTTGGGGGGGGGGTAAGAGGTATAGCTAGGAACATGAAAACTAGTGATAATGATGCCCCCCCCAGAAGAAAATACAGAGCATTAATGAAACTTTTTTTAATTAATAGAAGACATGGGAGCAGAGTTGAGAAGGCAGAGTGAGAGGAAACATTTTTTCTTAATCTTCCCAAACACCTCCTTCATAATAACCTAAAAAATGTGTTAGATTAAATTCTGATCAGGAAAGCCAAGAAAAAGTCACATCAAATCATTTGTCTAGAGCCAGGGAAGGTTAGGAAGACAGAAAGAAAGATTTGTGGATATTAGGGTCAGGACTGACCAGGAACATTCCGGTGTCCAGGGGCAGAAAGGGAACTAAGATAGAGCTCTAAAGCAAGAGGTGGTGGGGTAGGAAGACCCTCAGGGACCCTTAAATTCATTCTGGGAGCAGAAACGGGTGTCATCCGTCACCCATTATCCAGTTCTGAATTAAAAGCCCAGGGTGGAAAGGAATAAATGGGACTGAGATCAGGATTCTAATTGAATTCTAAGCAAAAATAATAATAATAAATTCAGAAACTTGATTGTATAGATCTAAATATTTCCCCATTATATATAAAAATTTTAACATTCATTTTTTAAATTTTGAGTTTCAAATTCTCTCCTTCCCTCCTGTTCCTCACCCACTCACTTAGAGAACAAGCAATATTATATCAATTATACATGTGAAGTCATGTACAGAAATAAAATTTTGTAGCAGCAGAACCAACAGAAAGTCATGTGAAACATTTTTCTGTCCTTAAAAAAAAAAACCTTAAGAGATGAGCAAGAGAAGTCAGTAGCACTGGGGTGGAGATTTGTCTGACATGCAGAAAAGGAAAATGACAAATATTGGAGGGGGTGTTGGAAAAATATTGGTGGAGTTATGAACTTATCTGACCATTCTGGAGAGTTATCTGGAATTATGCCCAAATAGGGCTATAAAACTGAGTATACTCTTTAACTCAACAATACCACTACTAAATAAATCTGTAACCCAAAAGTATTAGAGAAAAAGGAATAGAAAAAAATCTAAAAATATTTATAGCAGTTCTTTTTGTAATAGTAAATAACCCAAAGTTGAGGGAATGTCCACATCAATTAAGGAACGACTAAACAAGCTATGGTATATTATTGTGATAGAATGCTATTGTGCTATAAGAAATAATGAGGAAAATGCATTCAGAAAAACCTGGAAAGACTTACATAAACTGGTTCAAAGTAAAATGAAAAGAATCAGGAGAACAGTGTATGTGGTAAAATGATCAACTATTAATGACCTAGCTATTCTTACCAATACAATGATCCAAGACAATTCTGAAGGACTTATGTTGAAAAATGTTATTCACCTCTAGAATAAGAACTGAGTACTGATTGAAATGTACTTTTAAAAAAAACTTTATTTTTTGTGGGATTTTGTTTTTGTTTTGTTTTGGTTTTTTCATCTGTTTTGTTTTACATTACTGATATGGAGATATATTGTGCATGACTGCATATATATTAAATATAAATTTCTTGCCTTCTCAATGAGGGAATAATGGAAGGAGTGAAGGAGAAAATTTGGAATTCAGAATTTTGAAAGACAAATGTTGAATTTTTTTCCTATAACTGAAAAAATGAAATATTGAAAAGGATACTTACTAAAAATATTTTTATTAACTGGAAACTAAGTAAGTTAATCTTAAAGAAGGAGTCAGTCAAAGAACAAATCATAGAAACAATAATTTCATTAAAGCTAATGACAACAATGAGACATGTCAAAATTTTGGGGATGCAGCCAAAGCAATACTTAAAGGAAGTTTTATATTTCTGAACATATCAATAAAAGAAAGAACAGAACAATAAACTGAGCATACAACTAAAGAAATTAAAAAAACAACAAATTGATACCCCCCAATTTAACCACCAAAATAAAATTCAAAGATTAACAAAATCAAAAGTTTAAAAAAACCACCATTGAATTAATAAAAACTAGGATTTCTTTTTTATTTTATACACACTCACATATACAAGAAAATCAAATTACCAGAATCAAAAATGGAAAAAGTGAATGAAATAAAAATAAAAGATAAAAGCAACAATAAAGAACTATTTTGCTCAACTATATGCCAATAAAACTGACAGTCTGAATGAAATGAATGAATGTTTACAAAAATATAAATCAACCAGAGTAAAAGAACAAGAAGTAAAATTTATTTAAATAACCCTGTCTTAGAAAAAAAATTTTTTTTGAACAAGTATAAATGAGCATCCTAAGGAAAAAAACCTCTGGACCAGATGTATTTAGAAGTGAATTCTACCAAACATTCAGATGAAAATTAATTCCAATTCTACATAAGGTGTTTGAAAAAAATAAGCAAAGAAGGAATTCTACCAAATGATCAAAAACAATGGTTTTGGTACCTAAATCAGGAAGAGTCAAAAAAGAAAAAAATCCTAGGCCAATTTCCCTAATGAATATTGATGCAAAAAATTAAATAAAATATTAGCAAGTAGGTTATAGCAAAATATCACAAAGATCATCAGGTTGGATTTATACAAAGAATACAGAATTTAATGTTGTTCAGTTGTATTTGATTTTTCATGATCTGTTTTGGAGTTATCTTGGCAAAAATACTGGTGTTTTGCTATTTCTTTCTTGAGCTCATTTTACAGATAAGGAAACTGAGGCAAACAGGATTAAATGACTTGCCCAAGGTCATGCAGCTCATAAATGTCTGAGATTGGATTTGAACAGTGTTCCTGACTCTAGGAAAGGTGCCCTATCCATTGTAACACCTAGCTGCTGTGGTTTAATATTAAGAAAACTATAAATACAATGGACCATTTAAACAACAAAAACAAAAATTATGTGATTATTTCAATCGATGCAGAAAAGGATTCTGACAATATACAATACCAATTCTTGTTTTTTAAAAAAATACTAGAAAACACAGGAATTAACAGAAATTTCATTAAAATGATAACTAGTATATATCTAAAATCAAGAACAAGCATTATCTCTAAGAGAAATAAGTAAGAAGCCTTTTTAATAGGATTGGATGACATTAGGATTCCCACTATCACTATTACATTAAAAATGGTATTAAAAATGCTGGCCACAGTAATATGAAAAAAAAGGCAATTGAAAGAATAAGCAGAAGCAATAAAGAAACAAACTAACACTTTTTTCAGGTGATATAATGATTTGCCTACAGAATTTTAGTTGAAACAATAAACAACTTCAGCAAGGATATAAAATAAATCCACATAAATCACTAGCATTTCTGTATTACCACCAAAATTCAACAGAAAGGAATAGAATGAGAAATTCCATTTAAATTGATTATTAAAAGTACCAAATATTTGGGAGTCTGTGTGTCAAGACATAGGAATTTCATGAACCAAGCACTCTTCACAAAAATAAAAACAACTAAATTAATGTATAAATATTAAATTGCCCATGTGTAGGTTAAGCCAATATAATAAAAATGACAATGCTACCCAAATCAAATTCCTCATTCAGTGGCATAGCAATCAAACTAACAAAGAAATGCTTTACAGAGCTAAAAAAATTATGACAAAATTTATCTGGAACAGCAAAAGTTCAGGAATATTAAGGGAAGCAATGAAAAAAAGGGAAGGAAAGGGGCCTAGTTGTATCAGCTCTTGTTGTATCAGTAGTTGTATCAAACTACAAAACAAAGCTGTAATCATCTTTTTTTTTAATTTTTAAATTTTTTTTAATTTGCAAAATATATGTATGGGTAATTCCTAAACATTAACCCTTACAAAGCTTTCTGTTACAAATTTTCCCCCCTACTCCCCACCCTTCCCCTAGATGGCAGGATATCCACTACATGATAATTATGTTAGAATACTTAAGAAATCAAATATATGTATAGTTATTGCATCATTTTTTGTGCAGGAGAAATCGTATCTACAAGAAAGAATAATCGGATAAAGGAAATACAATGCAAGCAAACCTCAATAGAGAACATGAAAATGTTATGTTGTGGTCCACATTTCACATCCCTCTCTCTGGGTGTATATGGCTCTCTTCACCGAACAATTGGAACTGGTTTGAAGCATTTCATTGTTGAAGAGAGCCATGTCCATCAGAATTGATCATTATATAGTCTTGTTGTTGCTGTGAATAATGATCTCCTGGTTCTGCTCACTTCACTGAGCATCAGTTCATGCAAGTCTCTCCAGGCCTCTCTGAAATCGTCCTGCTGGTCGTTTCTTACAGAGCAATAATATTCCATAACATTCATATACCATAATTTATTCAGCCACTCTCCAATTGATGGGTATCCATTCAATTTCCAGTTTCTAGCCACTACAAAAAGAGCTGCCACAAACATTCTTGCACATGTGGGGTCCTTTCTTTCCTTTATGATCTCTTTGGGATATAAGCCCAATAGAAACACTGCTGGGTCAAAGGGTATGCATAGTTTGATAACTTTTTGAGCATAGCTCCAAATTGCTCTCCAGAATGGTTGGATCCGTTCACAGCTCCACCAACAATGCATCAGTGTCCCAGTCTTCCCACATCCCCTCCAACATTCATTGTTATCTTTTCCTGTCATTTTAGCCAATATGACAGGTGTGTAGTGGTACCTCAGAGTTGTCTCAATTTGCATTTCTCTGATCAATAGTGATTTGGAGCACCTTTTCATATGATTATAAATAGTTTTAATTTCATCATCTGAAAATTGTCTGTTCATATCCTTTGACCATTTATCAATTGGAGAATGGCTTGAATTCTTATAAATATGAGACAATTCTCTATATATCTTAGAGATGAGACAAAAGCTGTAATCATCAAAATAATTTGGTATTGGCCAAGAAGTAGGTTGATCAGTAGAACAGATTGTATACAAAATCTATGAAGTGAGTAGAATAACCCATTTTTAATAGCCTCCCAAATCACAACTATCGAATCAAGCACTCAAAATTGACAAAAACTCTTAGGAAAACTGAAAAGTAGTCTGACAAAAACTAGAAATTGACCAATATCTTATAATGTATACCACAATAAGCTCAAAATGGGTACGTGATTTAAAAGGTGATATCATAAACACACTAATGGAGCAGGGAAGAAATTATATGTCAGCTCTGTGGAAGGGGAAGAATTCATGATCAAACAAGAGATAAAGCTATCTACAGAATGGCTGGAGAAATCATCGTTGTATGAATGTGATAGAATACTATTGTCCTGTAAGAAATGAAGGACGTTGTTTCAGAAAAACCTAGGAAGTCTAGGTGAAATTAACAGAACTAGAATAATTTATACAGTAACAGTAATGTTGTTAAAGATAATCAACTTTGAAAGACTTAGTAACTCTGATCAATAGAATGATCAACCACAAGTCCAAAAAACTCAAAATAAAAATATGTTGTCCATCTCTAAAAAGATAACTGATGAATTCAGAGTGGAGACTAAAGCATTTTTTCTTCTATTTCTTTCTTTTTCTTGTGTTTTTTTTTAAATTGGGAAGATGACTAATGTAGAAATATGCTTTGTATGTTTGTAGTGGTTTTTATTTCTCAGTGGGTAGTGTGGGGATGGGAGAGGAGAAAATCCTGATATGAAAATTAAATGAAATTTTATAAAAAACAAAAAGTTTTACAATTCACAGAAGTCCAGAGAATAATATATAGACAAGCAGGAAAGTTTTAATATAGTACAACAGGAAACTGGCCAATTAAGGCTCAGTCCTAAGAGCATGAACATATGGATGTTTGCTGAGATCCCCATTACATTAAGAAAAAAAAGCCATTTATATACAATACAGATCCATGGTTTCATATACAGTCTTCTTTTTTTGCATATGGAAATTTTTATGTGTTTTGCTATACCTCAAGTTCAAAATAAGAACAAATTAAATTAAAATCCTGAAAAAGAAATCCAAATATTTTGAAGAGAAGGAAAGAAATAAGGAAGAAAGGAAAGAAAAAACATATCTATATTTTCTTATCCTATATGAATTTTGTCCAGTAATTTGTCACAAAAGATAAGCCCAACATGCTGGTGGCCTTCTTGCAATTTTTACATTTTGTGGGTATGAGCCTATCATAAGGCAACTCATACATCTTAAATAAATACAAATTAGCAAGTTGCTGTCATTTGTACTGAGCAATGATTTCACTGACCTGTTTAAGAGGAGTCATGCACCTCCTCTTCTGCGACTCCCTTCTCCCATAACCCCAGACTTCAAGGCATACCTTGTTTTATTATGCTTTACTTTATTGCACTTAATGGACAAATACACACACATTTTTACAAACTGAAGGTTTGTGGAAACTCTGTGTCTAATAAGTCTCTCAACACCACGAACTCACATTATGTCTTTATGTCACATTTTGGTAATTCTTGCAATATTTCAAACTTTTTCATTATTGCTGCTATCTGTTATGACAATCTGTGATCAGTGATCTCTGATACTACTGTTGTCATTGGTTTGGAGCACCACGAACTTTGACCATATAAAAACAGGAACTTAATGGATTAATGTATTTTTGTGTTCTTTCAACTGGCTCTTCCCATTTCTCTCCCTCTCCTGTGACCTCCCTATACCTCGAGACATAACAATATTGAAGAATATTAAATAAACTTAATTGATAAAGCAGTGGCAGGGTTTGAGAGAATTGACTCCAATTCTGAAAGCAGTTCTACTATGATTAAAAATGTTATAAACAACATCCCATACTACAGAGAAATCTTTCATGAGAGGAAGAGTCAATCAAGGAGGAAAACTTAATTGTCTTATTTTAAGTAATCACCACAATCACTACTCCAATCTTTAGCAACCACCACCCTGAAGAATCACAATGGAGTCAAGACCCTCCACCAGCAAAAACTGTCAGAAGGTTCAGATAATGGTTGGCACTTTTTAGCAATAATTTTTAAAAATTAAGATATATAAATAGTTCGATCAATAGTTAAATCCTTATCTATTGATCTACCTATAGACATAATACTATTGCATATTTAACAGACTACAGGCCAGCTTCTTAAACTGTGGGTTCTCCATAAGAGGTTTCCTAATTGAATGTGGGGATTGCAAAATGATGATTTATTATTAGTAAATGTTTATTTTGCATATGTACTTTATATATCTATATACCCAGAATCACATAAAAATTTCTCTGGCAAAAAGGGATTGCCAATGGGAACAATTTAAGAATTAATTATAGATTATAGTATAGTGTAAATGTAATTTTTACATGTACTTGGAAACTAAAAATGCATGTAACTTGCTTTATTGTGATATTCAATATTTGCTTTGTTGCAGGGATCTGAAACAGAACTTGCAATATCTCTGAGATATTACAATATTCTTATTCAGTCCCTCTAGTGGCCAATAGCAGTACTTGTAGCCCAATTCTTGGGAATGTAATTTGTGGGTCTGATTGACAAGGTAACATATCCTTACCTGTGGGTACTCTACCCAAAGGAATGTTAAAAAAAAAAATTTTTTTGGACCCAAGATATCTTAAGTTAAATGTGATACAATTTTTCCTGTTTTGACTAGAAACCCTTAGGCCCTTCCAAATTGGATTTGGATTTTTTTTGACTAGGTAAAAGAGGTCATTCTTTCTTTCAGATCTTACCTAACCTGAATGACTGAATGGGTGTTGTCTCAATCTAACTGAGTGAGACCTGTTAAAGATCTTAAAAAGGCCAAGGTCTCCCACCTCAACGAGAGCTATTTCCAGTCATCCTAATCTATATCTTGCCATGGACCCAGATGGTTCTGCAGGAGGAAGTGGTGACTTTGCACAGCTCTCCCTCACTTAAATCCAACTCACTTGCATGTCATAGTATTGCATTGTTTGTGTATTGATCCTCTTTGAGAACAAAGAAGTGGCTACTCTTTCTACAAGAACAACAAAATGGAACACCAAATCCCAGAAACCTCAATGACTTACAGATTACAAACTTAAAGCTTTATTCTTTTGTCATCATTTCAGTTGTGTCCAACACTTGATGACCCATTTGGGGTTTTCTTGGCAAAAATACTACAGTGATTTCCTTCTCTATTTTCTTCTCTAGCAGGTTTAAGTGACTTGCCCAGGATCACACAGCTAGGACATGTCTAAGACCAGATTTGAACTAAGAAGTATGTCTTCCTGACTTTGGATTTAGTACTCTATTCATTGTATCATCTAACTGCCCTAAGCTTAAAGCTATTATGATCATATGATCCTTCTGTTACTAGATCAAGCATTTCATTTTTTTAAAAAATCTGTAATTCTGTAGAATCAGAGATCCAGAGCTGAAAGGTGAATAGGTCTAAACTCATTTTCAAAGGACAAAATTAAACTCTAGACAGGTAAAATGACTTGTCCTAGGACTTACATAAAGGAGATCAGATTCAAATACATACCTTAATTCTAAATTCACCAATCTTTCAACTGTATCATATTGCCTCATTATATTTTGCTCTCTTTACTATTCTTAAGTATGGTGCTTAGTATAGTGTGTGGGGTGGGGGTGGGGCCGGAGGGTTCGTGGGGGGGTGGGTGATAGTAATATATGAATACTGTTTTGATTTGACCCATATAGGTTATATATGTTTACATGGGTCTGTCTCAATGTGGGTCATAGGGATGGAAAAATAGCTGTCTCTGGAGTCTTCTACCCTTCTCCAATTTGATAGTGAAACCAAAAGTTAAAAAAAAGTATACTTATGAAAACATACACCTGAGAATACAAACTGAAAGAGTTCTCTTCTTAAGGTTGAGATGATTCATTTCAGTCAAGAGAGAATCCCAGACTTTACCCAAAAGATAAGCTGGTAATAGAGATATGAAAGAAGTTCTAAATATCTTCTTCCCAGTGCTTTTCCCCTTCAGTGGAGTTGAAGAGAACTGAGAATTATCTGTCTTCTCTTTATAGATGCTTGAAACGAAACAGCTCCAATTTCTCTTGTCTCTTTTAGCTCTTGCCAATTCTACCTGATCCTCCTACATTCCAGGGCCCTTTGAGCCAAGGATTACAACATTTTTCTCCAAATTTATAATCTGTTCCATAAAATTTGGTTACTCTTCTGCTTAAAGCATCTAGGTGTCCAAAAAGTAGAGAGGAGCAATTAGATGGTATAGTGGATACAGTACTGGATCTGGAGTCAGGAGGATCTGAGTTCAAATTAGACCTCAGATACTTAACACTTCCTAGCTGTGTGATGCCAAATGTCTTGCAAAAAACAAACAAACAAAAAATAAATAAATATAGAGCACTAGTCTTTCAATCAGGTGGATATGAGCTCAAATTCAACCTATTTGTTATGTGATCCTAGACAAATCAATTGACTTCATTTCAGTTTCTTCATCCATTAAATGGGAATTATAACAACACATACCTCCCAGGATAGTTGTGAGGAACAAATGAGATAATATTTGCAAAGTACCCACTACAATACCTGTTATATAATAGGTACTTAATAAATGCTTCTTTCCTTTCTTCCTGCCTACTTTGTCTTTTAAGCAAATTATTATGATAAATGTGGCTAAGCATTTCATTACTAATATATATATATATGTCCTTGCTCAAATAGAACACTGTATGCCGGAAATGCTAGGAAGGAGAAGTAGATTTTGACTGTGGTATTTTGTTAGAACAATTACATGGTTTAGAGATTAGAGCTGAAGAAAAAGGAGAATTATTGATTTGAGCTTTGGTTCTGCATTCAGAAGTTCCCACCTGTGGGAAATGAGACAAACCTGAGCTTCCTCATTTCTAAAATAAGAGAGGGTTGAACTAGATGACCTCGAAGGATCCTTCAGCTCTAAAGAAAAGCTCTATGAAAGAACAGAAATTTAATTTGAACTGTGAATATTGTGAAATAAGTCTGGGAAGATGTAATAAAGCTGGGTGAGGTCTCTGAACATCAGACTAACATATTTCTAAGAGAGACAATCATAAATGTTGCAAAGGCTATGGGAAAATTGGAACATTAATGCATTGCTGACAGAGTTGTAAATTGATCCAATCATTCTGGAGAGCAATTTGAAACTATGCCTAAAGGGTTATAAAACTATGCATACCCTTTGATCCAGCAATACCCATGTCCCAAAGAGATCATTAAAAAGGGGAAAGGACTCACATGTACAAAAATGTTTGTAACAGTTCTTTTAAAAAAAAAGGGTTTTTATTTTCACAGTACACAAAAAGATAATTTTCAACATTTACCCAAATTTTTCTTCCTCTCTTCCCCCCTCCCCTCGATAACAAGCAATCTAATATATGTTAAACTTGTGCAATTCTTCTATACATATTTCCACATCTATCATGCTGCACAAGAAAAATTAGATCAACATTTCAGAGGGACCTGGAGAGACTTGCATGAACTGATGCTAAGTGAACCAGTACATCATTGTATATGGCAACAACAAGACTATACAATGATCAATTCTGATGGACATGGCTCTCTTCAACAATGAAATGTTTCAAACCAGTTCCAGTTGTTCAGTGATGAAGAAAGCCATATACACTCAGGCAGAGGCCTATGGGATCTGAAGGTGGACCACAAAAGAGCATTTTCATGCTCTCTATTGATGTTTGCTTGCATTATGTTTCCCTTCTCAGATTTTTTTTTCTTGTAGACCCGATTTTTCTTGTACAGCAAAATAACTAAATAAATATGTATACACATATTTGATTTATCAAGTATTTTAACATAATTAACATGTATTAGACTTCCTGCCATCTAGGGGAGGGAGTGGGGGGAAGGAGGGAAAAATTTGTAGCAGAAAGCTTTGCAAGGGTCAATGATGAAAAATTACCCATGCATATGTTTTGCAAATAAAAAGTTTTAATTAAAAAAAAAGAAAAATTAGATCAAAAAGGAAAAAATTGAGAAAAAAACAAACTTTTTAAATTTTTATGATTTTCTTGGGATACAGATCCAATAGAGACACTGTAGCAACTCTTTTTGTGGTGGCAAGGAGTTGGAAACTGAGGGGATACCTATCAGTTGGGGAATGGCTGAACAAACTATAGGATATAAATGTAGTAGAATACTATTGTGCTATAAGAAATGATGAAGAGGCAGATTTCAGAAAAATGTAGAAAGATTACCTGAACTGATGCTGAGTAAAGTGAGCAAAAACAAGAGAGCATCGTACACAGTAACAGCAACATTGTGCAATGATCAATTTTGATAGACAATTATTTTCACCAATATAATCTAAAACAATTCCAAAGCACTCATGATGGAAGATGCTACCCACAACCAAAGAAAGCACAATGGAGTCTGAATAGACATTGAAATAGGCTGTTTTCACTTTTTTTGTTCTTTCTCAATGTTTTCCCCCTTTTGTTCTGATTCTTCTTTTGCAATATGACTATTATAGAAATATGTTTAACATGATTGTACATGGATAACATCAGATTATTTGCCCTCTTGGGGAGGGGAGAAAAAAATTGGAAATCAAAATCTTACATTGAAATCTCTCTTTATATGTAATTGGGAAAGGACAAAATACTAGTAAGTGGGGAAAATTAAAAAAATTTTAAATTTTTGAAAGAGAAAAAAAAAGAAAATATCACTGGCCAATGATATTAAGGGGAGGAGAAGGAAAAAGCATTTAGTAACCACCTATGATATGCTAAGTAATGTGCAAATAACTTTTTTTTATACATTTGATCCTTATAACAACTCTAGAAGGTAGGTGCAATTCTTATTTTCTTTTTTTTACAGTTGAGGAAGCATACAGAAGTTAAATAACTCGCCCAAGATTACAGAACTGGTTTGTATTCAAGATCATATTTGAACTCACATCTTCTAGACTTATACCAACATTTTACACACTGAGCCACTTAGCTGACTGTATAATAATAACTGATAATTATTTATCAATTTGTGTGCAAAGTGCTATTCCTGTGTTACCTCATTTGGTGTGATACTGTTGCCATAACAGCTAAGTGTGGTGGTGGCCAGACTGCTGGGTCTCAAGTCAGGAGGACATGAGTTCAAATCAGGACTCAAATACTGTCTAACTATATACCTTTATTAAGTCACTTAAACTTCTGTCTGGCTCAGTTTCTTCTATAAAATGGGGCTAATAATAGTACCTATCCATGATTGTTGTGAAGATAAAATGAGATAATATTTTTTTTGATAGTTCAAAATTTATTTATTTATTTATTTATTTTTTGCTGAGAGTTAATTTTTTTTAAGCTTTTTATTTGTATAACATATGTATGGGTAGTTCCCCAGCATTGATCTTTACAAAGCTTTCCATTACAAATTTTACCCCCAGTTCCCTCCCCTCCCCTAGATGGCAGGAAGTCCACTACATGTTAATAATGTTGAAATGCTTGAGAAGTTATGCAAGAAAAATCCTATCTACAAGAAAAAAAAAGAATCAGAGAAAGGCAACACAATGCAAGCAAATGTCAATAGAGATCATGAAAATTTTACGTTGTGGTCCATATTTCATTTCCCTCTCTCTGGGTGTATATGGTTTTCTTCAGTGAACAATTGGAACTGGTTTGAGACAATTCTTTATTGCAGAGAGCCATGTCCATCAGAATTGATCATCATGTAATACTGTTGTTGCTGTGCATGATGATCTCCTGGTTCTGCTCATTTCACTCAGCATCAGTTCATGCAAGTCCCTCCAGGCCTCTCTGAAATCGTCCTGCTGGTCATTTCTTACAGAGCAATAATATTCCATAACATTCATATACCATAATTTATTCAGCCACTCTCCAATTGATGGGCATCCATTCAGTTTCCAGTTTCTAGACACTACCAAAAGGGCTGCCACAAAGATTCTTGCACATGTGGGGCCCTTTCCCTCCTCTAAGATCTCTTTGGGATATAGGCCCAGTAGAAACACTGCTGGGTAAAAGGGTATGCACAGTTTGACAACTTTTTGAGCATAGCTCCAAATTGCTCTCCAGAATGGTTGGATCCGTTCACAGTTCTACCAACAATGTATTAGTGTCCCAGCCCTCCCACATCCCCTCCAACATTCATTGTTATCTTTTCCTGTCATTTTAGCCAATCTGACAGGTGTGTAGTGGTATCTCAGAGTTGTATTAATTTGCATTTCTCTGATCAATAGTGATTTGGAGCAACTTTTCATATGACTAGAGATGGTTTTAATTTCATCATCTGAAAATTGTCTGTTCATATCCCTTGACCACTTATCTATTGAAGAGTGGCTTGAATTCTTATATATATGAGACAATTCTCTATAAATTTTAGAAATGAGGCCTTTATCAGAACCATTAAATGTAAAGATGATTTCCCAATTTGATGCTTCCCTCCTAATCTTGTCTGCATTTGTTTTGTTTGTACAGAAACTTTTTAACTTAATATAGTCAAAATTATCCATCTGGTGTTCAATTAGGAGTTCCAAGTCTTCTTTGGACATAAATTTGTTCCATCTCCACAGGTCTGAGAGATAAACCATATTAGGTTCCTCTAACTAATGAGATAATATTTTAAAGTACTTTGCAAAACCTAAAATATTATATAATTGCTATTATTATCCCTATTTTATGGATGATAAAACTGAGATTTAGAGTAAATCCCCAGGGTCATACAACTAATATATGTCACAGAAAATATTTGAACAAATCTTGCTATTTCCAGCATTCTATCTTCTATAGTATGCCACCACCAATGGTGACCAACTTCATAAACTTCTGAAGTTTTTTGAGGGGATGATGAGCGGCTGATGTTGGTGGATTGATGAAAAGCCACAAAGAATGACTAGGTGAAAACTTTGGGGAGAGGGATGATGAGGCGATGGAAGGAGGTGGTAAGTACAATTTCATTTCTCATAATATCTTCTGCTTTCTCTTCTTCCTCATACCAGGAATACAATATATTATTCACCCCTTCCTTGCACCCTGAAAATTTTCTGTTTCCTTCAAAACACCTCAAGAGATACTTCCCTGAAACCTCTGATCTATATCTTTCCCCAAGTGCTGTTCATTTTAAATTAATTTTGTGTGTAAGATATATGTATAAGATATATATGTGCTGACTAAATAAAAAGACACAATTCATCAGTGCCATGTATACATTTGGGATCTGGCCCATTTTTGTTTATGATTGAAAGATGGTCATTATGGTATTGTCAGCATACTATCTGCCAGAATTATATTTATCTTCTACCTCTCGAATATCTCTAGCATAAGATACAAGCTTTTGAAAAGTTGCTTTTCAAATCTTTGAAAATCAGTATGTATGAAGTGCCTTCCCAGAAATCAATATGTATAAAGTACCTTTCACTATCAGACACTGAGCTAGGCACTAGGGATAGAGACAAAAATATAATAGTTTCATCCTGAAGAAGCTTACATTCTATCAGAAGAAAGAACATATAAATAAAAGTAAATAGAAAAGAGATACATGTAACCCTGCTTCCAACCAAATCTGAGGGGCAGCCCTGTGGCCTGCAGTGTACTTTTAACAGGATAGGATTCATGATTGCATGAGAGAGGCTTTGACTCTGTATGAGTGGAGATAGGTGTTATTTTAGTTTATAGGAAACAAACTTTGAGAGAGGACATTGAAATAGATAAAGTGAGGGAGAAAGGAGAGAGAGAATGAGAGAAAAGAAACAAAGAAAGAGGCAAAGAGAGAGGGGTAATTGGCAATCTGTAGGAGAGATGTGACCTGTACTTTTTTTGTTTATTAATTTTTCCTCAATAGTATTTTATTTTTCCAAATACATGTAAAGATAATTTTCAACATTTATAATTGTAAGATTTTGAGTTTCAAACTTTTCTCCCTCCCTTCCTTTCTTTCCCTCTTCCCAAGCAATTTGATATAGGTTAAACATGTGCAATCCTTTTAAACATATTTCCATATTTATCATATTGTATAAGAAAAATCAGACTAAAAGGGAAAAAAACTATAAAAAAGAAAAAGCCACCAAACAAAGGTGAAAATACTCTGCTTTGATCCACATTCAGTCTTCATATTTCTCTCTCTGGATAGGAATGCTCCATCCCAAGTCTATTGGAACTGCCTTGAACCACCACATTGTTGAGAAGAGCCAAATCCATCACAGTTGATCATCACATAATCTTGTTGTTATGTGTACAGTGTTCTCCTGGTTCTGCTCACTTCATTCAGCATCAGTTCGTGTAAGTCTTTCCAGGCTTTTCTGAAATCTGCCTCCTCATCATTTCTTATAGCACAATTGAATATTCCATTATATTCATATACCATAAATTATTTAGTTACTCCACAACTGATGGGCATCACCTCAGTTTCCAATTTCTTGCCACTACAAAAAGAGCTACAACAAACATTTTTGCAAATGTGAATTCTTTTTCCTCTTTTATGATCTTTTTGAGACATAGACCCAGTAGAGACACTGCTAGATCAAAGAGTATGCAGAGTTTTATAACCCTTTGGGCATAGTTCCAAAATACTTTCCAGAATGATTGAGTTCTTCCATCAACACAATGCATTAGTGTTCCAGTTTTCCCACATTTCTTTTATAATTTATCATTATCTTTTCCTTTCATTTTCATCAACCTGAGAGATGTGAAGTAGTATCTCAAAGTTGTCTTAATTTGCATTTCTCTAATCAATAGTGATTTAGAACAGTTTTTCATATGAGTAGAAAAGTGGCCTAAACTTAGGAGAATTAGAGTATAAGAGGGCAGAAACAAAGAGGAGTTGGCCTCCATCATATCCATTGATTTCCAGTGTCTATCTGCTGAGAGTATCATCCCTATCTTAAGATCATTTCTTTTCTCTTGTTTTAGTTGTGATCTTGTCTCACTCACTAGCTGAGTGTTCTCTCTGTGTGTATATACATGTATGTGTGTACCATATGTTTAATAAATATTTTAGTTAAAGAATATGTGTGTATATTACACTTTTTTTCCAGAAAGTTTATGTTTTCTCCCTCCCCCCTTCCTTCTCCCAACTAGGAAAACAAATCTACAAAATTCCTGTTAGAAACATTTGTAGTCAAGTAAAAGAATTTCCTGCATTGGTCTTTGGATATTTTAGTATCTATAACTTCTATTGCTGTTTGCTTCTTTCTTTGGCAAAGAGTTCTACTATTATATGGCTTTTTGTGTAACCAGCAATTGACAGTTAAGCTAGTGAGTGTAAGCAAAGGGCTACTCTTCTCTTTTGAGTGATAATAGCTTGTATTTATAGCTTTAAGGTTTGCAAACTACTTTACATGTGTTAACTCATTTGATTTTCATAACCAACTGGTAAGATATTATCTCCATTTTACAAATGAAGAAACTGAAACACAAGGAAGTTAAATGACAAGCCCAGCTGGAAAATGTCCTAAGTTAGGATTCAGATTCTGACCTTCCAAACTCTAAGTTCAGCACTCTTTTCAAAGGTTTGAAAAGCAACTTTTCTTTTTTTTTTCTTTTTTTTTAATTTAAAATTTTTTTTAAATTTTTATTTTTTTTATTTTATTAAAACTTTTTATTTTAAAAACATATGTATGGGTAATTCTACAACATTAACCCTTACAAAGCTTTCTGTTACAAATTTTCCCCCCTATTCCCCACCCCTTCCCTAGATGGCAGGATATCCACTACATGTTAATTATGTTAAAATACTTGACAAATCAAATATGTGTATACATATTTCCACACATCATTTTTGTGCAAGGAAAATCATATCTACAAGAAAAAAAAATCAGAGAAAGGAAACACAATGCATGCAAACATCAATCGAGAGCATGAAAATGTTATGTTATGGTGCACATTTCACACCCCTCTCTCTGGGTGTATATGGCTTTCTTCACCGAACAATTGGAAGTGGTTTGAAACGTTTCATTGTTGAAGAGAGCCATGTGCATCAGAATTGATCATCATACAGTATTGTTGTTGCCGTGTATAATGATCTCCTGGTTCTTGAAAAGCAACTTTTCAAAAGCTTGTTATCTTATGCTAAGAGATATTCGAGAGGTAGAAGATAAATATAATTCTGGCGGATAGTAGGCTGATAATACCATAATGACCATCCTCCAATCATAAACAAAAATGGGCCAGATCCCAAATGTATAAATGGCACTGGTGAACTGTGTCTTTTTATTTAGACAGTACACATATATCTTATACATATATCTTACATACAAAATTAATTTAAAATGAACAGCACTTGGGGAAAGATATAGATCAGAGGTTTCAGGGAAGTATCTCTGTTTTTTATTAATACTTTTTATTTGCAAAACATATGTATGGGTAATTCTTCAACATTAACCCTTACAAAGCTTTCTGTTACAAATTTTTCCCCCCTACTCCCCACCCATCCCCCAGATGGCAGGAAATCCACTACATGTTAATTATGTTAAAATACTTGACAAATCGAATATATGTATACATATTTCCACACATCATTGTTGTGCATGAAAAATCGTATCTACAAGAAAGAAAAATCAGAGAAAGGAAACACAATGCAAGCAAACATCAATAGAGAACATGAAAATGTTATGTTGTGGTCCACATTTCACATCCCTCTCTCTGGGTGTATATGGCTCTCTTCACCGAACAATTGGAACTTGTTTGAAGCATTTCATTGTTGAAGAGAGCCATGTCCATCAGAATTGATCATTATATAGTCTTGTTGTTGCTGTGAATAATGATCTCCTGGTTCTGCTCACTTCACTGAGCATCAGTTCATGCAAGTCCCTCCAGGCCTCTCTGAAATCATCCTGCTGATCCTTTCTTACAGAACAATAATATTCCATGACATTCATATACCATAATTTATTCAACCACTCTCCAACTGATGGGCATCCATTCAGTTTCCAGTTTCTAGCCACTACAAAAAGAGCTGCCACAAACATTCTTGCACATGTGGGGCCCTTTCCTTCTTTTATGATTTCTTTGGGATATAAGCCCAATAGAAATGCTGCTGGGTCAAAGGGTATGCACAGTTTGATAACTTTTTGAGCATAGCTCCAAATTGCTCTCCAGAATGGCTGGATCCATTCACAGCTCCACTAACAATGCAGTATCACTGAAGTATTTCTTGATTCAATTCATTCTTTTTCCATTTTGCCAGATTTATTTTTCAGTGAATTGTTGTCTTTTTCCAATTCACCAATTTTGTTTTTCAGTGAATTGTTGTCTTTTTCCAATTCACCAATTTTGTTTTTCAGTTCACCATTTTTATTTTCCAGTGAGTTGGTGATTTTTTCCAATTCACCAATTTTGTTTTTCAATTGAACTGTTTTCTTTTTCCAGTTCACCAGTCCTATTTTCCAGTTTTTGATATTTCTGTTGCCCTGATCTCAATTTATTTCCCCATTCTTCTTCTAGCTCTCTTTTGAGATTCTTAATGCAATCATCCAGGTAAGCCTTCTGAAAGGGAGACTAACTTAAGTCTGCCTTTGCGGCTTCATCTGGGATTGTTTTCATAATGTCAGGATCTGGGGACTGTTCTATTTTTTCTCCGTAAAAGCTTTCTATGGTGAGAGCTCTCTTCTGCTTCTTGCTCATGGTTTAAAGTTGGGATATTGGTCAAAAACAGAGAAAACTGCAACGATTTGTATTTGCCCTGGGGCAGTTTGCCGAGTTGACTTCCCGTCTGAGGCTGGTGGGGCTAGATTCGCACTAGGACCTCGTTTTCAGCTGCTCTCGATCCACCCTTTAACAAAGGCAGATCTGTCAAAGCACCTGCCTGCAAGCAGAGCAAAGTGGCCCAGGTGTCTCCCAGGGGCTTCCTGGGTGCCTAAAATCCGCCCCTCTATGGCAGCCCTGACTTCTGCCCCGGCTGGAGTGTGATCGCGACCAGCGGCCGATTTCCCCTGAGGCTAACCTTCTCCGGAGTTCTTTCAAGGTAGATTTTTGATAGAAGTGTGTTGTAGTCCAAATGTTTGGAGAAGCCTTCACTCACAAACCAGTTCGAAGGCTCACTTTGTCTGGGTTTGCGGGAAGGTCCCAAAGGAGTTCACAGAGGAAGCTGTCTGCAGTTCACTATCTTGGCTCCACCCCTCCCACGGAAGTATTTCTTGAGGTGTTTTGAAGGAAACAGAAAATTTTCAGGGTGCAAGGAAGGGGTGAATAATATATTGTATTCCTGGTATGAGGAAGAAGATATGTATTGAAAAAGAGATTTGAGACAGAGAGACTCATTAGGAGAACGCTGCAATAGTCCAGGATTGATAAGAGAGTATGAATTATGGTAATGACTTGGGGAATACATAGTAGAATCACAACTTTTGGAATGAGTGAGTGAATGAAGGGAAAAGGACCAATATGAGAGCTGTTGTACAGATAAAAACAACAAGATTTGACAACTGTTGAGTGTGTGGGGTGAGGAAGAGTGAAAATTCAAGCATATTGCTGAGGATGCTAACTTAGGTGAGGCACCCTTGCAAGAAATAGGGAAATGTTTCCTCAGGAATATGGAATAATCAGTCATCTAATGTCAGGATATGAGACCAAGAAAAACCATCATTTTTTATTTCTAGTGCACTGGATTCAAAATCCCTATCTCTACATTATGAGTGCCTGCAGAATCTGCCAATCTTAACCTGATTGTGCTAAATTTATAATCTGAACATCAAGTGGGAACTGTATCTAATTATCTGTACTTCCTTGACTATTTGTGAGGTGATAGGACAGTGATGAATTTAAAAACAAAACAAACAAACAAAACCACTATCAGTTTTTTTCCCTAGAAGTCCTGGATTTGGAGCTATCAGACTACTGGGATTTGAAAGAATTTATAGAGGCGTAGCCAAGTTTAAGATGCATAACTTTATTGTTCATTGCTTTTGAGGATCCTATCGTAAAAATATGCAATGAATATTTATTTGCTTTTGTAGGTAGTGAGTCTAGTATGCCAAGTATCATGGGAATAGGAATTTATAAATAAATTTTTCCTATAATTGGAATCTCAAAGATATTTTGATTGGGTGAACCCATAATTATCCCCTTAGACAAAATCATAACTAAATAATAGGGTTATCCACTCTCTGAGAAATAAAAAGAGCTTGGGACTTTAGCACTTTCTGCCATTGGAGCAATTATATTTAATCACAACAGAAAGAATGGAGAGACTATTTAGTTGAGAACTTTTCCATTAAATAGAATCAAGATGGAGGCTATAAGTGCCACCTTGTAACAAGAATATGTTTTAAGCAATACTTAATAAACTCAAAGAATAAAAAAAATTAGGGAAATTCGGGAGAGGAGTGGTTTTTGTTTTTGTGTGGGAGAGGAAGGATGTAATCAATCAGTCCATCAACAAATACTAATTAAAGGCCTACTATTGCCAGGCACTGTTCTAGACACTGAAGATACAAAGACAAAAAGGGAGAGTTTCACAAGCTCATTAATTTACACTTTCATTCATTCACGGGTAAATAAATTTAGACTACAGACAAGGTAAATACAATGTAATTTCGGGGGTGTGGGGGGAATTGGCATCTTGGGAAATTAGGATTGTGGCTCTTCAGAAGAACTTTTTCGTAGCAAATTCCACGCCTTCAACTCCCTCCCTACTTTACCCCTTCCCGGCACTCGAGTTCGAAAGTCGGACTACAACTCCCACAATGCCCTTGTGGCTAGCCTGGCAGCACCACCTCCCTCCCGGCAGCCCCGGGGAGAAGACTACAATTCCCACAATGCCCTTCTCGCTCTCCATGGTGTTATTGCCCCTTCCCCGGTTTGGGACGCGATAGAGGAGATCTCCTACGCTAGGCCCCGGAGTCCGCCGTGTCCTTTCCCGGGCACTGAGAGGCGGTGACGTGCCGCTGAATCCCGGGAGGCAGAACCAAGGGCTTCCCCCACCCCCATTCCCCGTTCCCTGTCGCCTAGCCTGCCTGCTTCCTTCCTTTCCCTCCTTCACTCTACCCTTCCCCCTCCCCCTTCCCCCTCCCCCTCCCCTTTTCCCCTTTCCCTTTCCCCCTCCCTTTTTTCCCTTCTCCTGGCGGGTTCCGGGGAGCGGAGCTGCCTGTGGCGGGGGCGTCGGCCGCAGCCTGGGGGGCTGAGGGAGGCGGGCCGCAGAGGCGGAGGCGGAGGCCAGAGGAGAGAAGATGGCGTCGGAGCTGGAGCCGGAGGTGCAGGCCATTGACCGGAGTTTGCTGGAATGTTCCGCTGAGGAGACCGCGGGGGTGAGCTCCGGGGTCCGGAGGACGGTCCGTGGGGGGTGGTCGGAATGTCTGGGGAATGGGTCGGAGGGGCCCGCAGGGAGCTCCTGGCAGAGTCCGGTCACTCCGCTGTCCGGGGTAACGGCCCCAGAGAGCAACCCCCCTCTGACCGTCCCACCGTGACCCGGCTGTCTGGCTTCCTCCTCTTTCTTCTCTCCTCCTCAGGCTCTGGGCCGAGTGAACACGCCGGGGCACGGACTCTTCCTCCCCACAAACTGTAAAATGTCCCCCTAGGGGCCGGCAGCTCCGGCTGCTTCTTTTTGTCAACTTTGGAAAGATCACCCTCTCCAGGTTGTTGAGTGTCACTGAGAGGCTGCTAGTCTCCGGGAGGAGCATGTAAACAATTGTAGCATCTGAGGACCGCTCCCCACCCCCACTTGTCATTCAGTCTTCATTGGAAGTGTCCAGAAATCTGTTCTACAGAGCGGGGACAAAAGAACAGGTTCTCTCTCCTTCCTTTCTTCCCCTATCTTCCCTCCTCTCTTCTGTCTTCTCTCTCCTCTTATTCTCCCTTTTTTCTCTTCTCCTGTGCCTCTCTCCTCCCCCAACTCTTTCTCTCCTCTCTCCCCCCTTTTACCTATCTGGCTCTGTCTCTCCTCCTCTCTCCTTTCTACCATCTCACTCTTTAATTTCCTTCTCTCACTTATTCCCCTCCCCCCTCCTTCCTCTTTTTCTCCTCCTCTCTCCTTTCTTCTCCTTTTTCCTCTTTCCCTTCTTCCTCCCTCTTTCTCTTTTTCCCTTTCCTACCTTTCCTTTTTCCTC